>JAULBW010016005.1:0-98982 GCA_032358265.1 Vaucheria bursata | reverse complement strand
AAATGGGATGGTCATTAAAGGAATGGCTCTAATGATAAAGGAATCAACGGTATGTCTATATTTCACTTCGTACTTTGTACATTTAACTTTGTTATTTACGATGAAGAAATCAAATGTTAATTCGTTTTTTCTGTGTACTTGATGCTGCCAAAAGTTATTTACTATCTTTGTAATGCCTACTGCAAAGTTCTTACAGAAGCTTTACTGATTACATGTGGTCTGGATCAGATGATCTTTTTGCGTATATTTCTTTCTACATATGAATATCAGCATTGTATTTTCAAATATCTTGCTGCAAAATTCAATTGTAAAGAACTATATAATTGATATATATGTGTGCATAGCAAACCTTTTAAACTCTATGAAATGTGAAAATTGCGCAATGATTTTTTATCTCTGTTGAGCAACTATCAATAAATACCATACCATCGTTTTGATGTCAGGATAGCACGAACATGCATGCAAATTGATAACGGATATGTAAATATAAATTTGTTCGTTCGCAGAATAGCGCAATTATGAGTAGTTTGGCGAGGCATGACAGTGTAGGAGCTTTTTTCGGATTCCAGCACTGCATGAAGGGGTTTGCTGGGGTTAGCGGGAACATGATTACAGGTAAATTATCCCTATTGAGGTTAACTGCATCGGACTTGACTAAAAGTTCAAATAAATCACAATAATTTTGAACAATTGAACCTTCCGAACCTTGGTTTTTCAAACTTGACTAGATACAAGTTTCAACGGTTACATAATGAAAAATACAAGATATCTTGATGGGCCTTCTATTTTCAAATGATGAAAAATGATTGATACAGAGAGGGGGTAACTTTTCGATGGTTGCGTTGCACTGCAACAACTTCTTATGATTGTGATAGGAGATTTGGTAGCCTTTGGAGCGGTGCATATTCATTCTTTGTAATAAGGCAAAATATGCAGTAAAGTTACTTCGAGTAAAACAAGTTTTTAGAGACAATCGAATTAATTCGTTCTATTAAAAAACTAAGCTGAACATGACACAAAATGGCTTTCTGGTTATAAATGCAAATTTGTGAAATCGATTGTAACTAGTTAGTATCAATGAATTGTATTGTCGATTCTACTGATTACAGGACTTTTAACTAGCTATAGCCCTGAAGCTCCATATTATTTTACTGCCCTCTGCGATGCCCTGTGTGCTGTCATCTATATGTTTGCCTGATTTGGAATAGTTATTGCGTGGCATAGTAGGTAGACGAGTAGCACATGAAGACCGTTCGGTTATTTAAAAGTTGATTGATTGATACATCAGGAGTTGTTTTCGCCTCTTGCGTTAGTAGTCTTAGAAGTGTCTTTAAATATTAAAAATTTCAACATACTTGCTTTTGTCATACAAGTACTTGACTGGTTTTAATATTAAGATGAATGAATTGATGTTGCAGGTGAACCTCATCATTCAATCTATTTTCTAAACGTTAGTAGCCCTTCTGTTGAAGGAGTTATATGGCAGCGCCAGTGCCAGTGTCAACTTAAATACTATTCTATCTGATGATTAACTCTGAACAGTTACAAACCATTTACCAGTTGCCATGCACTGCGATCAATTCTAGTGGATAGGATATTCAGAGTAAAACATTTTAGCTCTCTCCAATCCTATCATTTCGCTTCTTACAGATCTTATTTATTGGATTATTCCATATGAAATGCTAGATAATGCTGCACAATTAGAATGAATTAAGTAGTATATGGAAACTGAATGAAGGGGCTTTCGAACTGGTTTTATCAAGGCAATAAAAGTAATCTCGTTTGCACACCACCATTATCATATCTATTTATTTTAATACAAAGATTGGCTAGTCGTTTCCTCTTTGAACTGAAAAAGACATTCCTATATTCGATGTTGGCAGTTTTTTTTCTTGGTCCTTTCTTGAAAAATCTGATATACAAAATTTCATTTTAAGTAGCATAATCTAAAGTTTGACGTGTAGAATTCATATTTTAACTGACCAATTTTATTCGATAAATCTCACTTTAACGTGTAGGTACTGAACGAACAGTATAATAAAATATTTGAAATTTTAAGTTTGTATGTTATATGCACTGTAGCTCTGCAAGAAATACTTCTGTACACTTGTAAATGTATTCCGCTCTTAATTCTGCAAAGATTATTTTGTGCTAATCTGTGCACATCCTAATTCACATGCTAAAAAATGATCCATTTCACATTATTTTTAGCCAATAAATTCAAATCTGTATAAAAGATGATTGGTCATAGGTGCAAAATTAAAAATTCACAAAATATATAATGAATTAGTGACACGATAAGGCAGTAATATACAATGCTGATGGTGAAAACTTTACACGGTTAATCAGGATAACTCAAATAAATATAACTGCTTTACGCACATAACGGTTCGTAACAGTTCATATCTAAATGGTAAAGCCGAACTGTCCCTAACAATCGTTCTGGAAGCTCCGCCTCTGAATCTCCTTGGATGCAAATTCCCTAGAAAATGAAGAAAATATTTTTTTTACACAAATTTTTTATAAGAAAAAAAATCAAATACATGCATATAACAATACCCTTGCGCCAACTTGAGTTACTACAAATGTATAATCAAATGTAAACAAATATTTAACAAACTTTCATTTACAAAGAATGAACTAGAAAGTCATACTGTGCCATATTCAACATCAGCTATTCGGATATAGCTAGTTCAGTCATCGGTCCCAACTGATTCGTTATATCCGAAGTTTACTAGATAATATATATAAATAAATATTTATTGAATATCGTATGTCACGAAATGTTACATTCAGAGCAATTTCACTGAAACTATCGATCCTAATTATATTACAAATTTAGGTGTACATATTGAGCTTACCATATCAACCACTAGGTTTTTGGCGTGTCCAATGGCAATGAAAACTGTATTGTTTGCAACTGTGGATGATCCAATATCAATATCTAGTTCATTATAACACATACCCGAATCCGTTTTTCCGCGAAAATGTCGGCAAGTTAATTTTTGAGCCAATAAGGTTGCACCGCTACCGACCATCTAAACAGCAAAATAGTTGTTTAACCAAAAATATTACCCCATAAACATATGCAAAATCAGATAAATTCAATCAATTTAAGTTGTTATTAGACATGATTTCATTAAAAAAAGCCTTGTTTGAGCATGTATATTCTAAAGCTTGACTATTTTCTAAGGATTTTACACAGGTTTGCATTATTTTAACAAATAGGACCTTACCTTATGAAATGTTCATATACAACCAAGATTAGTCATAAACATAGTATGATCTAAGCCAACTTTAGACGATCGCACAATGATGTTGAAAGCATCATTTCTTTCACTCTTTAATAAATGTGTCAGCATTTAAATTATGACCAGTCATTCAAGGCCAGGTCTTTAATTGTTCATTTTGAGACAAAGGCAGTTAGTTTACTTAGAGTAGACTTAAAAAGCTGCTCAAACACAGCTAATTTTATAGAAGTTCTTTTGACAGCATCAATCTATACAAATCCTTGGTGGTTTTTTTCGAATTCATGGGTTTTGGTATTTTAACCAATATAGGTCTAAAATCAAAATAACCAATTTACAATAAATATTGCGAAACCACCCCCTCCCCCCACACAAAAAATAATTAATTTCAACGAATCTTGTACGCCAGCAAATCAAATGAATAATCATAATTGCTCTACTCAAGAAACTACCCTTTTCACTTGACGAATCAAACTGCTTAGCATTTACAGTTAACTTTGGATATAATAAATTGGTTTCTAGAGTTTTTGCTTGACGAATATACAAAAAAGTATAGTAAACTTTGCCAAATTCAGTTTCAGATATTCGGATATAACGAATTAAGTTGGAAGGTATAGATAAATTCGTTACATCCAAATGTGATGCTTACACCTTGGGGTATATTCTATGGGTACATTTGAATCCTGCGGTACAACTTCAAATTTAAACCAAAATATACAAATAGAATAATTTTACCTTTCGAACGATCCAAGGGCCTTCCTTAATGAAAGGCAGCAACTTAAACCTCAAAGTTCGAAAATCATCATTAGGAACACGTCCCACTTCTATGGAGTTGTCATCCGAATTATCGGGCAGATCGCAAAATCTCGAAAAAAGTGCATCGAATTTTGAATCCCCCGAAATCAGGGGCACCCCCCAAACGCAGACCAGACTAAGTGCTGGGTTGCCAGGGACTTGATAGTTCAAGACGAATAAAGCCTCTCCTGAGCGATGTAACTAAACAATACAAAAAAAAACTTTCATAAGATCGAAACATGTACGCTTTATTAAGTAGTCTTGGAAAATGTTGCAATGGCATGAAACCACAAAACGCAGTAGGGATAGAATATAATTTAAAATGAATGAATTTAAACTATTTTATCAGCATTATCATGAGACTAAAGTTGATACCCATTCAATGCGAAACACAAATTTTAGAATAAAAAAGAATTGGCAATCAAAAGCTATTTAAAATATCTACAAATATCAAGGCCTTAATTGATTAACTTCTCATGTTTCGAATGAACTATGGAGCGTATTGCTGACAGAAATGAAATGACCAACAAAGTAAAAAGAAAAACATCAATATAGCAAAAATTGTCATTGGAACGATTAATTATTGAGGTAAAGCTATAAGTTCAAAGGTAGCAATGTATTTTTTTGGAAATCAATGCGCTTCCAATGTGCTACGATGAACATGGATCAGAAATGATTTTATATAAATAGGTTTAAGATACGAAGTATCACCTGTTTAAATAAGTAATATATGAAAAAAATTTGCAATAAGACTCCCCATGCGAAGGAGACTTATCTTGTTTAAAATATTCAAATTTAAAAACTAATGGGGCCATTAAGAAATAATTTTCGAAACATGCACCAAAGTCAGAAAATTATCCCCCTAATATTTCATTAATTTTGACCTCTTGAACAAACAAAATAATATACATGTATTGTATTGTTGATGATATCAAAAACTACCTTAGCTATATTCCGCTTGCAAGAACCCACAGATGCAATGTTATCAACTCGATTTTGCTCATTGGGTAATTTAAATAAATCGCACATCAGCAGTCTTCCTATAGGTTCCCCAGCTAATTCCTTGACTTGATCCTCCATATAATGCAACCCTCGTAACTAGAGTGAATGCATTAAAATGGGAGTACAATATGAGCCTAATTCAACCATTTTATAGTCTAACTGAAGCAACTTTTTACATAATTTAAAAAAAACTAATCTTCTGATCCGAGTACTCCTTTAAAATTACTTTGTAAAAAAGAATCAAAATATTTGAAAACCTATCTTTTGCTGCATTGAAAATATCAAATGCCAACCAGTAAATAAATAAATTCAACTTTATAATTCATCAGTATACAAAAAATGGAGAAGAAACATGCAAAACTAAGCGTACAAATATAATTTACATTAATACAGAATTTTTAGTAATCATAACAAGAATATATAAATAATCGACTGTATCACTTCAAAATGACACGTACATAAAGTTTTTTTGATACTACTATAACACAAGGTACACTTCGAAAAGTCACATGAAAAGATATGGTACTTCCATTAAAAGTCACATGGAATTGATCCACTTTTTGAGATGCTACTATAAAATAATTTCGAGAAGTTAATGAAAAAATATCATTTCTGGCAGTGCTTTTTGGGGAGGATGGTTTATTTTGGCATGTTATCATGTATGCACTAACTGCAACAAATCGAATAAAAATGATATTAAATGATTTGAATAAAAAGATTTAATATGACACAAATACATACATACTGCATATACTTAAATGAATATGAAAAACCTTAAATTGATTCTGGCGTATGTCGCTAAATGTCCCCCGAAGAGCATCGCTTTCCATTATCATTCCACAATCCATTTCAGGATTAGAAGTTATCGAACTTCGATTGGCTTCTAAAGATGGGTTACTACTATGAATCGGCGAATCGACACAATTGACAGGGTCAGAAAATATGTCATATTCAGGTGGGATTTCTTGAGGGATAATGAGAGAGGAGGGAACGGAAATAGGTGTATTTCTCGCTAGAGGTACGGCTTGCGACATATCTAAATGAGATATACATAGACAGCCAATCAGAAGCTCTGGAAGTTCTGATTCGTCCTCACCCTTGATAAACAGCATGGTGATACAAAAAATGAATCTTAATAAAATTTGGTACAGAACAATAATATAAGAAGCATGCAAAAAAAGTCCAGTGATACATACGCAAACATCAGATATAATGAATTTTTATATATAACAAATAAAGTTGTACAGCGTTCAAGTTCAGCTTCAAATTTTATTTCTGGCATAACGTTAATTCAGCGGTCCGACAATTTTGACAATAGAAAATTCGCTCATCTATTGCCACAGAGTAAATAATATTTGAAAGAATTTATAAATAAAGAATTCTTTTATGCGATGAAAAGTTTATCCTTTCCTAAAGCTCATACTGCAAGCTTTGAAATCGAACAACCTTACAGTTATATTCTATTCCTAGCTACACAAAAAAGGTAATCTGCAGCATGAATGGAAATATAGATAGTCATCATCCACTCAAAAAACAAACATTTAGAAAAATAATTTTCTGCTCATGATATAAAAAACGAAAGAAGTAATAAATGTTCTAGAACTTTTGTGTTAACCCTTGATAAAGTTGAAATCACAGACATACAGGACTACTCGGATATAATGAATTCATTTTTAGAAATTCATTTTTAACGAATTAACGAGAAGTCACACTACGCCAAGTTCAGCTTCAGATATTTCAATATAACAAACTAGTTTGGTCTACCTGAATACAAAATCCCATATCGACTGTCAATCCCTTTGCAAATTCTGCAGCCATCGAAGCTGATTTGTAAGCGACTTGGCTTGAACCAATATCTATATCTACTTCCATATAGGGTACATTACTACCCCCTGACATAGTGGCACCTTTATAATACCGGCAAGTAACCTAATTTGAAATGAATGAAATAAAAATATGAAAAAATTTGAATACCAATTCACATAGTAAACTTTTTACATTCATCAATTTTCACATATGTCAAACACATGAAAAATACGTACAATAAGTTAATTCAGTTATAGCAAATTCACTGTTAATGAACAAACAAAAAAGTCATACTGTGTCGAATTCAGCTCCAAATTTTCTGATATAACAAATAAATTTGCTGGTTCCGATAGATTTGCTACATTCGAAATATTTACCTATGTAAATATCATAGAGGTGTATAATTTCAAAATTAATGCAAGTTCTTGCCTTTTGACCAATCAGAGTAGCTGTATTTCCCACAGTCCTTTTTACTAACCAAGGACCTGAAAAATAAAAAAATATATAAGTCATAAGAAAGCAAATATATAGTAAATTTTGGCTCTAATACCATTGAATTTCAAAGATTCCATGTTATCTGAATGATAATTGAATTATGTTAATTTATGGAAATAAACGAGAAAATGAGTAAATTGCTCAGAGAACAAGTATGACATAATGGTAATTATAAAGTTAAAGATGCATGATAAAATAATCTCATAGAAAAAGTTCAAAAGCTCATATAAAGATAAGACAAAGTAAGCTGAAATATGAAAATATACTCCAATAACTAAACAACAAAACATGAAAAATCAAGAAAACACTAAAATAAAAGGAAAAATAATCAGAAATAGCATTATATGTATACATATATATATATAAATTAAATGTAAAAGATTTAAATAAGTTAAATAAATATGCACACCTTCGACAATGCTAGGTATCAATTTGAATCTTTGATTTCTAAAATCATACGGGGGTAATCGGCCACCACCAAAATCCCCTTCAAACTCTTCGCTATCAAGGGGGAGGTCTAAAAATCGAGAAAATAACTGTGAAAATTTGCTTCTAGCATTCTCGGGATCAATCATATTTAGCGGCGGGGGACCCAGCGGAATTGCCCAGTATGCCACAAGGCAAATGGCAGGTGATCCAGGCATCTTCAAACATAAAATATATGTCATGTAAATGAATCAAGTTCATAAAAATGGCCAGCAAATGAAATACAGTACAACTGGTTTAAAGAAATTTAATAATTTATACAAAAATTTTCAACATGAAAAACTGGTAAAATATGCACTCTTTACGTTGACAAGTCTAGAAAAATTTTCAATTATAAATGGCTCATAGCATTTTAAATTCAACCAGTAGAAATACAAAATTTATGTAGATAAATATGGACCAAGATATAAAAATGTATGACCTGTAATACCATGATTTGATGCGTTTGTATTTCAAGATATTTCAACATACTCAATAATGTTAACAAAAAATCATACTTTAAAAAATATCACTAAATACCCTGTAGGAACATAGTCATAATAATTTAACACATTCTGAGTCATCTTAATGCACAATATAGCCGATAGAAATCACTAAAAAAGCTGCTAATGGGGCTGTAGCGATCCTCCAAATGTTCCAAAACTCTGCTGAACCACACACAATTTTTTTTTACTTTCTCATAACCACTTACAATATATTTATGCAAAATCATCTTGTGCAGGTGCATCAAGGTTTTACGGTGCTTAAATAATTTTCAACCTAATCAGTAAAACAAATATTTTTGATTTTAATATTTACAAAACAAAAACTTACCTGTATATTCACTATGAAAATACATGTTTGCTGCTGAAGCGCAGAACTCAGTTCGACTAGTCTATCTGCGCATCTTCCTTTCTGTGCCACATGATCTGCCTGCTCCAGTAAAAAAGGATTAAATAACTCACACCACAATCACATCTTTGTACAAAATGAATAAAGTTGAGGGTATATGAAAGATTGAGATGTTATCATTTATTATTATATATCTACTAAATTTAAAACAAAAAAATCTGATATATTTAAAATAAGCACATTAATAATAACAATATGCAATACATTACGCTTCAGATAAAACAAATTTACTTCAAATAAATTTTCGCTTATAATTAATAAACGAAAAAGTCTTACTGTGAAAAATTCAGCTTCAGATTTTATGATATAACGATTCGATAGTCTCGACAGATTCGCCATATCCAATTTTAATTGTATACTGTCTTTCGAAATAGAAAATCAAGTAGCGAAAAATAGATATATAATAAAATACTTTATTCTTTTAACTTCAAATTGAATTTTTTTCAAACCCCAGGTCGGACTGAAACTGCGACCAATGGGTTAATAGCCAATTAGAAAAATATATATCCACGGATGATGTAAAATTTTGTTTCAGCATTAATAAAAATTATTTAATTCAACACGGCAATTGGTAGATCTAAGCCTGAATTTTCGCATTTATGGATTCTACTCTCGCACTGCCTTTAACAGCATGAGAATCTGATATAACTTAGAGTAATATCCCAAATATATGTAAAATTTGAACGGCAACACATAGTGCAAGCTTAGCTAGTACATGCGTACTTGAGAAAATCTGTAGTAAAGTTTAATACAACTGCGGGATTGAATTTCGTGAAAATGTAGGACTCGAGCAGCAAGGAGAAACATTTAATAAGTTTCAAATTCTCGGAATTAGCTTAAACTGTGCAAAAAATTGTATCAAATGTCCTAGAGAATGGTTTTGAAAAAATTGAGACTTGAGAGTTCAAAAATGATGAATGCTGAATTTAACTAGTATACAAACTGAAACCCACCTCTCTATATGCTAGATTACTTTGCAGTAGACTTTGGGTATAGTGAACCTCTCGATTTGTTACATACGAATTTCATTGAATCCAGAAATCTGAAGCTGAACGTGGCACATCATGTCACTTTGATCACTTGTCATAAGACAAAATTCGTTATATCCAAAGGTTCATGGATATGGTAAAAATAAATTCAACAAGAATTTTAGAAATCTTACCCTTCCTAAGGATCCATTTAACCTAAATAAATCAACTGCCAATAGTCTACCAATCGCTGGAAGAGCAAGTTCCTTCCGTCTGTCAGTCACATATCGCACCCCCCGCAACTGGTATACCGGGGCAGCCCCGGAATCAGTGAAAACCCCTACTAACCCATCTGCACTGGAGGGGACGAATCTACGATGGCCTGATCCCCCCAAACCCCCAGTCGGGCTTACTCCTGGAAGCCTCTCTTCAGCCAGAGCATGGCCTATCAGGGGCTCAGCAAGGGCAACTAGGCAGGAATTGAGCCTCGCGCAGCCTAGTAGTCGACCAGCACCCTCTAAATATATCCCGAGATCAATTGAGAGGGGGGTCGCAGAGCATAATCCAGCCAGAATCTATGAAATATGTATGAAAACAAAGTTCAAGATTTTGTGCTCAAAATGTATACAGTACACTTCGGATATAATGAACTCATTTTTACTAATTTACACTTAGAACGAAAGGGTAATATGGTGGCAAGTTAAACTTCAGTTTTTTTAAATAAATTCAGGACGCATATATACTAAAATGAATACCAATGCATGCGTACATGATACCATTTCTCCCAAGACAATATACATCAATACATACAGACAAACGTATATCGCACATATGAGATACTAGATTTTACAAAAATATAGAACAAATTGAGACTTACCGGCGAAGTACTTGAAGAGGATATGCCAACATCAATTTCCATGTACTGAAACGATGTAACAACCGAAGCAAATATATTTCGAAATGAGTGGGAAAAAACCAATAATGCAAGTCATAGATACAACATGAACAATGCAAAGTATACTAAAAAATGGTCAAGTATAAAAATTAAAGTCATATATATTTGTATAAATATACAAACATGAATAGTACAAATGAAATAGAAAAGCAAAAAAAACGTAAAACTCTACACATATCAATATATTAATACTAATATCAGTAGCACAAATTATACAAAAAATATAAACTACTCAAACTTAAAATCACAAGTACGTATATGCATGCACATAGATAGGATAAAACACTAGTCACAAATACTTCAATTTGTAAAACTAAATGAAAAAAAAATTATATATATATATATATAATATGCATATAAATATACCTTCGCCCCTCTGAAATAGCTTACTGTATGTTTCTTTGCCACATTTATAAACTGGCTATCTTCATTATTCTTCTTACTCGGTCCCGAATTCGGAACAACAGAGGTCCCTATTCGAAGAGTACTATTTCGAAAACTATGATCCGTTGTTTTCCCATTTCCTACAGTATCATAATTCGGATCGTGAACCTGCATAAGAGTCACACAATTTTTTTATGTTTGCATAAATATTTGTACGTATCCATATGTACAACATCTTCTAAATCTAATAGGATGCTAATAATACAAAAATCGATAAGTTTACAACTGAGGGTACTATTGCTCATTTTATATTATCAATGAATATTTGGTTGAGCTAGTGTTTTCTTCTGATTCTATACCGCTAAACAATGAACAAAAACATTGAATGCTCACTATCTTTTCTTGATAATCACTCTTGTAGAGTATCATATATATATGTATAACTTAAAAAGAAGAAATAAAAATTTTTGATCAAAAATGGGCTGAAAACCATTGCTGAAATTTATTACAGTACAGTTCTCTGCTGGAAAAATGTATTTTCAAATATTTTTCAAAAACGGTAAAAGATGCCGACCAATCGAATGAAACAAAAATTGAACTATTATTATGAGTGGTTAATACCACACTTTATTGGATACCAAATGCCTATATCTCAAGATATTCCTATTTCAATTGGTTAAAATTTTTTCTTTCTATTCTTAGAATATTTGTCTTTATTTTTTTGTGTCATGTCATTAGGTCATAATCTGAAAAGTGAAATTTAAGTAATGAAACTGAGTATACGTACATGTAACGGCATATCCAAAAAGCGCTGGAGCAATTCTTTATGAATAACGCTAACTAGAGAGTCTTCATCAGAGTCTATCCCCCCAGATACCCCTCTAAGCAAATCAAGAGGTATGCCCCAATAAAGCACCAAGGAAACAGGGCGATTGCTCATATTGGACCCAGGAACCTAAGAGATAAATAATTGAGGTCAAAACTGACTATTAAATTTAATTACAAAACTTATTAGAACCGCAGAGATCTCAACATTGACAAATTTCTGTCGGAATACAGTAAACTTTGAATATTAGAATCTTGCGTGTATTGAATTTTCAATCACAGCAAATAAATGAAATAGACTTATTGTGCCAAGTTCAAGTTCAACTATTCGGATTTAACAAATTTCGGATGTAACAAATCCATTCGGTGGTTCCGAAAGGTTCGTATTAAATTTTTTTTTGGTATATACCATACTATATGATTTAATCCGGCATACAATCAAATGTATGCATATAAATATATTGATGTTCTTATAGAAATACTCAAAAATGAAAAAAATAATAATGCAGCATGTATTTGAGGACATCTGCTGTATCCGATTTGCCAGATTTTCGGAAAAAATTCATTCAAATTATTCCTGTTCTACAATTGATTAGGCATTCACCCCCTTATATAAATTTTATACTGACCAATGCATTTTAAAATAACCATTATGGAATGAACTTTTTCATCCTGTCTTCCGAACGCTTAATCTCGATAAATTTCGGTTGCTGTAATTTTATGCTCGACATATAACTTCAAAAGATGATCCAATTGGGTTATTTTCAAATGACTTTAAGTCGAGTGTATGGTTTCAGTTAACGTTGGCCAACTGTACGTGTACTTTAAAAAGTGTATAAAGTGTACATAGAGTGTACATATAAACTTTTCAACCGAATTTTTTAATGGTCTTTCTAAAAATTCTGAAACAGCTCACATTTTTCCCAAAAAGGCGTCTAATGTACATTTTTGCTCAAGAAGTGCACGTACACTGAAATTTATGTGTGCACAAACTAAACCTCACACAGCATACATGCATGCACATTGCCAAAGCTAGGTTCCACTGATGAGTTGATTGCATCAGTTTTGAACTAAGTTAATCAATCATTTGCTTGCATACATTTTTCTTCGGAAATGTGAATTTCAAAATATTGTAATACCTGCAGATTGAGAAGGAAGATAAATTGAGGTTCCTCACACTGCAATAAGCTTATATACTTGAGTCTCGAATAAGCTTTTCCAGTCCAATCTCCAGCGATGTGATCATGCCTATTATGGAAGAGTTAACCAAAATCAATACAACAGTTTAAATGCCAAAAATCCTCTTCGAATAAAAGAAATCTAGTGATGAAGTACTTTGCTATCCATAATCAAATATAATAGAAGCAAAAAATAAATTAATAGCAGAATGGAAGACAGCAACTTAAAAAAAACAATGATAGTCATTGAATTTGAGTGGTCTAAATGCTTACACAGAAACTTTGGATACAAAGGATTCGCTTTTAGCAAAATTTTAGTAAAACGAATATTTGGAAGAGTCATGTTGTGTCACGTTCAGCTGCAACGAAACTAAGATATTACTAATTGATTTGGTGGTCCTGACAGATTCGTTATATCCAAAATGAATTGTAGTTTATAAAGATTTGATGTGATTGGTCGGTATAAATTGAAGTTGCTTACAATTGGAATCGGCTGATAAACATATATATATTTATATTAGTTGATAATCATTTTTATGTTAAGCAAGAAGGATAAAGTTGAAAACCTTCATAAAATAAATTCTATGCACACCTTGTATCTACCAATCTATCTCTCTGCCCACCAATATTTTTGCCTATCTACAGAGCTTTATATCTACCTACCTACCTCCCAATCAATCTACTTTTATTTTCGAACTTCAAGAAGAATATCAATTCTGCTCACCACTTTCATGAGGGACATTCAACCTCTTTCAATAAATTACACAAATATGTACATACACGTATACCTTCCACTTTCATTGCCTTCAGGGACCTCAAATACATCGACATGCAGCAAGGGAAAAGCCGCCTGCTTAGCTGAATCGTCATTCGCAGTCCCATATTTCTTATCACCATTTTTACCTCTCAGAGTTGGAGCATGTCGCCGGGCATCGCGCATGAGCCGCTTCAACGCATGACGTTTGGAGCCTGTCTTGGACATTGCAACAGATGCAGGAGTAGAGGGGGTTGAAAGAGAAACAGGCTTGTCCTCGAGATGTGTGGTACTGTTTGATAGATTTTCACCTATATCCGACTGCCACTGCATATACAAATAAAATCATTACGATGGAGCTAATGGTGGCACTATTCAGTTTGTATACATTAAAATTTTAGTGTACATACCCTATTTGTACAAAAATATACATAATCGCTTTTTCAGGGAAAATATTAGGTGCTTTCATATTTTGGAGGGGGGGGACTAAAAATGGTTTGAAAAGTGTTAATGTACACTGCACGAATGCTTTATGCATTTTTTATGTATATGTATAGTCAGCCATGCTAAATTGAAACTTGCTATAGCTCATGGAAAGCCATAAGATATCAAATAATACTATGAAACATTGCCCAATCAGGAAAGGCCATCATCTAAACAAACTGAGTACAGACAATTTTATTCGATAATATTTTAGTGGATTTCTGTGGAGTTCGATAACTTCACGCTAATTAGTATTAAACAATATATAATTCAACTTTTACAAAACATGATACATTCATTTGAGCTGACTTTAAGCAGTAAGATATCAGATAAGTGTTAGCAAAGTTAATATAAGACGAGTTAGCAATACTTGTAACAATACGATATGATACTCAAGTTAAATTTTCAACTGAAAGAAATATTCATTAATCAGGATAACCCTAAGAGTGTAATGCATAACAAAGGCTAAACCATTAATATCGACCAAACTCGATGAAAAAGGTGAAGCCTGCAATTTCCGGGATGTTGATGTGGCGGCATGGATTAACTATATTTAACAGTTATTATTTATTTAGCATGTAATGTAGGGATATTTCTGGAACAGAGTGTGGGAAATTGCAACTGTTCAACATACAAATAACCGCAACGCAGCAAGGGAGAAGCCACAATAAGGCGCTATTGAAATCGTTATATTCAATAGAACTACATTTTGAAATTGTCTTTTGCAAAGTGAAGAATGCACCTGAGTAGCTGTTACATAAGGGGAGGAGGGGGGGGGGTAAACTAGACAAAATATGTTGATTAACGTGTATAATTCTAAAACTAAGATTACCAACCACAAGTCGCTTTAAAAGATTAATTAATACCGTTATAGCAGCAGAAAAAGATCTAGGGGTCATGGGGGGCGTAACAAGGGCCCGAACGGGAGGACATGATTTTCCTTTTTGCTTAGACAACCACGAATTTTCATCCTTTGCGAAGTTTATCTTCAAAACATGATCACCATCAAATCGATCCGATACAAACTCCTGATATAAACAAATAAAAGGTAATGCATGAATTAAAAATTTCAAGATGTTTTAAATTACGTGACTGTTAATCAGTGCTAAAATTTGCTGTTACCAGATAACAGTGAGGCAAGGATAGCTGAAAAAAAGGTAGAAGAAGAAAATGATATTACAGATTCAAATGCACCTTTGTACATCAGCTTTAAATTATTCTAGAAACTTGATTGTAACTGCATATCGAATAATGGCAAGCATACTGGATTGCATATAATATTATGAACAAATATAAATGAACAAGGCGTGACAAGCAATATCTTAGGAATAAGCACTATCGAAGTGAAATATTAAAAACAAGGGAAGGAAGCCTATTGGTTCAAAAAATGACAGTACATCATTTAGTCCAGTCAATAGTTGGATATATTCAGTAAATTGTAATTGGTAAGATATTGCTAGAGCCTATGTTTAGTTATATATTAGATTATATTGATGCAGATTTGCATAGTATACTTTCCAGTATACTAGCCTTTATTTGAATACACACTTACAGAATAGCATTCTAGAACAATTCTATGTTAAAGTAGAATTGTCTACGTCAACCTTTCCTATCTTCTCTCTCTACTGTCTCTGTGCACTATCAAACATTAATACAAACAGGAATTTGGATGTAGAATTTAGCTAGAAATCAAGAGTTAAGTAGCCAGTGGCATCGAATGTATGCTATACTTCTATTAGAGCAGAGGAAGATAACAAAAAAGATTAAGTCATATTATAAATTGAAGTATTCAGTTTATATTTTAACTTGACTATTTCTACATTATCGAATTCTTAGCTGCGTATTCAAATAGTGGCCAATATAATAGACTGTATGTTATACTAGTTTTCATCAGTATAAGCAAATATATAACTTGACATGACTAGCAATATTTTAACTGTCTGCTTTTATATTCATTAACTGCTCTATAGTAAAACTACACATGACCAGGGCTAGCTAAAAAATACAATCCCCAAACTTTGGAATACTAACTCTAAAATTCCTCACAAATACTTTAAAAATATACAATTTTCTACTGAAATTTTGGAAAAAGATAGCAAGAGGTAGAAATTGAAAGATTAAAAAAAAATTGAAAATTGGAAAAATTAAAAAAACATGTACCTGAAGTTCTGGACGAATGGATGGGAGCGAAGGTGTAGGTAATTGGACAGTACTACCCTCCCAATCTCCTGTGTTAGCCCAGCCTTTGGCATCTGGACTATAGCAGTTAGAGGGTTCATCAACTCTGACACACATAAAAAATGAGCTAGTATATAAGGTATTAAAGCATAAGTAAATTTTCAAGAAAATACTCAATTCAAAAAATAATACTTTCAATAAACACGTCGCTAGACTCCAAATTGACCGTGAATTTCAATGATACAGGTAAAACTTCATTTCACACAATTATTTGCTGAACGTTGGTTAGAACTTCCAAAAAATGCATACAATAATCAGTATGCAAATTGATTTGTAAAATATTTTTACTCTCTCTCACTCTCAAATTAACTCAACACCAAAGTTCATGTGGGTAAAACTACAATTCCTGTTTTTTTGCTGGGCATCAGTTAGAACTTTCAAAAACGTGTACAATAATCGGAAAGTAAATTGATATGTGTAGTTTTGGTCATGCCCTTTAAGAGCGGTAATCAAGTGATTTTTTATTATTACATTGTAAAATGAAGGGCGGGAAAGTGGTAAAACTTGAAAAAGTAGAATGCACATAAAAAGCACATACCGAAATAATGAATTATTTGAGAGAACTAATCCGTTCCCTATCTCACATACTCCATTTTGCCTGTTTTCATCCCCATCCACACTGTCCGAAAGATCCAAGGCTAACACATCCCGATTTCTCCGATTCTAGGGAAAAATATAGAAAACAAATGACAGCTGTCCCTAAAATCCACCATCTAATATGGACTTTCGAGGCTGTACAGTATACTAAGCCAGTATATAAATCAGTCTGAAAGTGATCAAACGCGACTAAATCTGATTTGGTAAGCATATCATATGGTCTCGTTTAAGCCATTAACAGCATAAATAGTTGTGAAAAATCGAAATTGTTCAGTATTTAGTTGCAAAGGAGAAGAAATTGAGGAAGAGTCACAATCAAAAATAAAAAATTGGCCTTTACTAAGTTAATAAAAATTTCAGCGAATTCCTTTCTTTTCAAATGTGATGTATGAAACATTTCAAATATCAACTTGAATAGGATTCCTTAGAAAAGTGTAAAACGCATTTAATTCTTGAGCAGGTATATTTATACTCGAATATTCTTTAAAAGTAGCGTAAGATGATCCAAGGGTATCCAACCAGAATTACATAATTCATTCAAAATTGCACCAAATAAGCTCAACTTAGACTAATAGAAGATATATATAAAAATATGCACGCATTTTTGTGAATGAAAATGCACACAGAAAATACTCTAAGAGCTTTTTTGGGTACTCAATTCAGCACGATGCACTATGAAAAATTTATACTATAAGAAATTATAAACATCAAAATTTACGAGGTTTCTCTTTGAAACAAAAAATCAATTTTTGTACACTACTGAAAATATTACATCATGTACCTTTGCGCTTAAACTCGACTGTTTTTGCTCTATTTCAGGGTAATATAATTGCTTCATAAAGTAAACAAGCACAAGACATACTGCTGTCGGGGCTGCCAAGGGGTGGGTATACATAAGTAGCAAAAGTGTTGTGCAAGTTAGCGCACCCCCAAGAGGGGTAACTTCCAAATTCACCCCCTCTTTTGAGCGTCTCATGGGCGAAAGACTACGAATTCTATTCTTTGCTCTAGAAATAGGGCTTCTTTGCAGAGAACTTTTGGGGGTATGAGCATCTTTTTTATGAAAATTTAGGGGTGGCAAGGTACCCCCATAGTCTCTCGGAAGCTGGGAAGAGTCAATTTTTGAGCCAATCATCGTTTCCCATCCAAATTCTGGCAGAATACTGATGCGATCGAACATCGAGGGAGCCTACACAAGCGAAAAAAAGTACTTTAATTATTTGACAAATTGAAGCACAATCTAGTTATTTTTAGTTTTTATTGTTTTGGCAAACTCAAAAAATTTGTCGTTCAGTAAGTATAAGCTGATTTGTTTAGCGCTCCATCTCAATAAGGCAGCATGCATCATTATAGTAATTTCTTTGGATTATTTTTCAAAGTGGTATTTACAAGAATAATATTAGTAACTTTAACTGTTCAGATTGCATTTGACTTGTAAGTTTTATTTATTTAAAAGAGCATACGCCTAAATTTTAAGAATAAATATATACATTACATATATATTTATATCACAACTCAAGAAACCTCAATGTTCAGCCTAAGCATGCGATACTGCAAATCTTCAAAGATATGTGTGAAATAATAAACCATTAAACCATTTTGGAAGAACATAAATACATAAAAATTATATCTTGAAGCGAATACTATTTTTGCATTAACTATCAAACATATAAACATTCAGATGAAGTGCAAAAAGGTAACTAAATTATTCCTAATCACGTTTTTACATTTCAGAAATTATTCTTAAATTTGACCTTTCAACAAAAATAAATTCATCACAAGCTTAAAAGTCACCAAAATACCCACTAGCCATTTCGAATCCGCTTCCATTCGCGATTTATTTAGAGTACTTCTCAAATCCTTCTTTCGATTTTTGGCCAACTCTACACACTCACCAAAATTTATGATATTCAATGACAATACAACGCATTTGATAAATATATTCATGCTAAAGCGGATAATCAAACCTGTCAGGACTACTTAATGAGTTCGCTACATCCGAAAATCTGAAGCTGAACTTTGCACAACATGACTCTTTTGTATTCATTTCAAGTTAAATAAATTGAAAACGAATTCATTACATCAAAAGTTCACTGTATATATGAATGCCACTCATGAAAATGGCTAGAACTATTTACTCAGATTTTAGATTTCACTGTATGCAAGAATTAAAATACTCACATCCATACCGAGTACTTGCAGAACTGAGTCGATCTGCGTCCCTTGAGTTAACCCGCCTTCGTAGCCAATCAGAATCAACCTCCCCAGTCTCTCTGGATAATGTGATTGCGCCAGCTCAATCATTTGCTTCAGTACACCTAGCAAACTTTCTACAACAATCCAACTGCGAGCATCTATTAACAGAGTGAAATCTTCCACAATGTATCCGGTACGAATCTTGATGGTAGCTAGCTGCTCAAATAACAAATTTTAAAATGCATTTATATTATAAAATATAAAAATAACTTTATTATTACAAGAAAATTATATCATAACTTGAATATTGCCCTTGAATTTACAAAAAAATTTCATATATATATATATGCATATGTTATCAAGCTGCTCGATAGCACTTGTACGCATCACAGGGCATAGGAGTTAGTTTGTCCCCCTCCCCTCAATCTAGGAATGGAAATTTAAACTTTCTCTCTTAATAATTTAATCGTATTACATTCAGCATATAAAAATGATCATTGTAAGTGACATTAGGTATCGCAAATTCTTAATCCTTTGCTAATGATAATATATATTTGTTAATTAGAAAAGAACATGAAAAATTTTTTTGTACCTCTTGTAAAGCATTTTCAATGGCCCATATTAACCATTTCAATAGAAGCTGCCTCGATGAAGGTTGAAATAGCTCTGAGACACATAGAAGGGACTGCAGATGAATTATGATAACGGGGCGTCCGGACCTGCAAATTTTATCGTTATATAAGAGTTATACAAAATTCTAGAATTAAGCATACTTTGGATATAACGAATCTTTCGAGACCTCAAATTACATTGTTATATCCAAAACTGTCTTTAACGAAATTTGCTAAATCCAAATAACTGAACCTGAACTTGGCACAGTATGACTTTTTTGTTTATTCGTTATGATTGAAAATTTGCTATAAGCAAATTTGCTATATTTAAAGTTTAATATATATACTTATATGATACTTAGGTTACGTAGTTTTATATTGCCCACATAGTAATATTGGGGTAATGTCGGGTTGATGTAAGAGACCTTGAATAGGGTCCCTAATTGGCTAAGTACGAATGCATATTGAGTTGCAATGTCCCTGCACGTGCTAGGATAATGATACCTGAAGTATAATATAATAAGACAATAACGATCTTCTTACGTCATCACATTTACTACATCAGCCTTACTTTTTAGAATAATCGGAGTCTAAAATTTAAAAAATATATAATCTGCAAATAATTTTTTTTTGAAAAAAGCCCAAGAAATATGGCGTATGATGGAATCTACACACACAATTGAGAAATAATTAAAAAAAAATTTAGTCTGAGAATAACAGCAGATTAAGCTACTTTGCAAATTCTAAAAATGCAGAAGAACGGATGATTTTAAAAATTGGTATAGTCGATGGCCTAGTCCCCTCCTCCCCCGAATAAAAGCCTACACTAAGTACTCATAAAAAACACCCCAAATAATTGCATATACTCTTTGCTCAAGGGAAGAAACTACTCAATTTCAATGCATATACATAATCTTAGGTGATATTTTAATACGAAATCTGCATTTAAAGTGAAATTTTATAGTACTTCTAATGACAAAATGCTTGAAAAAGCAAAAACTAAATGAAATTAGAAAAAGTATGATGGACATTTTTATGACAGTTAACAAATTTGAACATTACTAAAAAATTTGAATATATCAAATTCTAAAACTTACATGTTCAATTTTAGCAAGATATTCCTTTTGTTAATATCGTTCATTCATTAAAGAGTATTCAATATTATATCATAACAAAAAGAAAAATCAATTCGCTAAAGGAAGTTTTTTCCTATTAAATTCAAACAGTCCTTCCCTTTCAACAGTAGTATTTTTTTCCATACTAATTACAAAACTTTCGTACAGACTTTCATTTCCATTCATAAAAAGCATATTTGCATTTAAAGATATGCATCCACAGATTTTGATTATTAGAAGTACTCAGAAATCATCTTAATTTAACCTGGCTTTGTGGGATTTTTTTCCGTTTTTTCGACAATCCATGAATAAAAAACGAATTCCACATATTTGAAAATGTGCAGGAAGCATAATGGAATTATTTATCACTTTTAATGTGTAAATGCATAAAAGCATACAAGGCTAGGATATATTGCTTTTCCCTCTGATAATCAATAATTGGCCAAAAATAAAAGTTCTAAAAAAACCATTGCTAAATAATTTATTAATAAAAATGTAAAAAACTATAGAAAAAGTATGCTATAATATAAAACTAAAGTCTTCAGGCACAATTCTTTTTAATGAATCAAACTGGTTATAAAGTTACACTGAATATGAGGCAGAGTAAAAAAAAAGTGAATGATTAAATTTGGATTTGTCTTCAGTAAGTGTTATGTTGCTGATCATATCTTAAAATCATATACTTTTTTTAATCATTGAGATGTATTGCGTTATGATACAGAAAGGTGATCCAGGAGAGTAATTTGAAATTTATCAAGTACCTGTCCACACCGCATATTTTATAACAATAAGGAAGAATAATATCCTCCTTTTTCAAATTTAGCGCATCTTGAATGTCTAAATTTCCCCTTAACTGCAAAATATCGATCGAATTGAACCATTCCATGCTGCTTGCCATTGCATCAAGTGCCTGAATGTAATGTTAACACAAGTAAATGAGAGCAGTAAACTTTGGATATAACGAATTCGCTTTCAGTTCATTTTCATTGACAACCGAAAAAGTCATATCACATCTAAAGTCAGCTTCAGTTTTTCGGATACAACAAATTTTGGATATAATGGTCTAGGTCTTAAAAATTTGTTATATCCAAAATTTACTGTAAAGTATAATTGAAATTATTTCTGTCGACGAATGTCGCCAGTATGATTATAACTCAACTATGATGACCTTTACTTGCTGCCGTTACTGTTAGCGTTTAAAATTGTTTGCTTCTTTCAGCAGTTTTTGCGACAGTTTTTAGCAATACTGAAATTTTCAATCACGGAAAGAATAGATATGAACTGAGAGAAGTTCTGCCATATTTCATTTCGGCTTACATAGAAAAATTCTAACCAGAGTGCTTTATCTAATTTTGGCACAAATGTAAGAAGTAGCAATGATCTCTTAGGAAAACCAGAAAAAAATGCAAAAAAAATGAAAAAACTAAAATGAAAAACAAAATATACCTTTATATTTCTAGAACACTAAATTAATTTATTTGTTGTAGCATTATTTCTAAAAAACTCTGATACTTTTTAAAAAATAATAACATTATACTTGAATATGGTCATATTCGTTTTCAAAATGGTAAGCAAGCTACAGACTTTAGAAAATATTGATAGAAATATAATAAGGAAATGAAGCGTTGCATAAATCTGCGCATGTTTTCTCCATAAAGAGTTTAAAAAAAGACATGATATCTAACTATTTATACCGCAAAACGATTATCATCATTCTACAAATTTGTTAATACAAAAATATGAAAAATGTCGAATATAGAACATTGACTTTCAACGGATTTTCACTTACAATGAATAAATGAAAAAGTTATAATGCGCTATGCTGAGTTCAGACTGAAGGACATAATAAATTTCAGAAAAGATATAACGAATTCATTTAGTGGGCCTGAAAGATTTTTTAAATCTGACATTTACCGTAATTTTCTTCAAAAAAAAATTTGCGTTCTTACCTTAGTCGCATCAAACTTCGATGCCCGTAAGTAGCGGAGTATGCATAAATCTTCCTGCTCTCCAGGCCCACTAATTACATGTAAATCGATCGATCGTTTCTTAGCCCCAGTGCGACAAGAGGACACCGCAGTCTGCTCTTTTTTCGTTAGAGAGCCTAGTCTTCCCGATTTTGGAGGAGCTGAAGGGTGGTATAATTGTGTCGGCGGCATAATGCTTTCAAATTTAATTAAATTGTCCTCTGTCATAAATATTACAAATATATTCAAAAATGGTAATCTTCTTTATTACATAACTCAGAGATAAAAAAACAAAATAACAATTAAATTCTGAGGAATCCATAAAGTGGTTTACCAAATATAATGGAAAAAGAGACAATAATTATTGAAAATTTAAAAATAGAATAGTTACAATATACATGAGGTAGTGTCCAATAAGATATTGAATCTTAATAAAAATAATCTTGTGATATGACTACACATATAGAAGCCAAAATGAACATTATTCAGAAGCAAAAAAGTGTTTCAAATTATCAAGTGTAAGAGATACAATTCAATAAAAAATATGCTTATAAGTTCATAAAGCAACTAGCAAATACTTCCTCAGAAAGACTCTGAAAAATCACTATTACTCAATAATGCAAGTCAATAAACTCTGTATAAGTCAAATTAAGGTTGAAGTCAAATATGGGGGGAATACGCAATACATTGCCAGCAGAACAAAAATTCTCACATCACCCAAATAAAAACTCAAGCACTATAAAGATAATTTACTAAATGCCGTAGACCGGATATCCAGTGTTTTTGTATCTATGATTTATTTTTTTTTAATTTATCTAAACGGTTTATGCAAGTTCATCTGAAATATTTGTACAAGAAATTTTGCGGATATTTATAACATTTGAACTTGAAAATTCGCAAGTATAAGATTTCTCGGACAAATATTGAACAAGTTTTACGGGCTAGTACTGTCGAAATGGGCTTTTGCTTAAGGTCTCATCGGAAAATATCTTTAAATTATTTAAATGCGATTTAAAGTATATCATCGTTCAATTTTAAGTCATTAAAGGAAGGTCAACGATATATGATAATCATATGATGAAATTCAACAAAAATTTAAATTAATTAAGCTGGAAATTATAAATTTTGAGAAGTATCTAGTAAGGTGATTGGTTTCATATATGACATTAAGTTGGTTATTATAGAAAAATGAGTGAGTGACATTCTGTTTTTTTATCTAAACTCAAGGGAAATTTTTATGAAAAAGTAAGAAAATGTTTGTACTGCTGATTCTATGGAGATTAATTGGTTTACAATGATATGAATATTTGACTTCGCTTGCGCGTTTCAAGAAGTCAAGAATTACCATTTCAAGCTCGATTTCCTGTAATTTAAGCTAAACTCTTCTACCATATCATGATGTTTCTTATTGCTGCATCGAAAATAAATATCAGCGTGTGGGTTTGTTTCTAATTTGCAGACTTCTTAATAAAGTCTTATAAAACTAGTACAAGCAAGAAAAGCAAGCGTTTTTCATTTTTAAGTAGGCAAAATCGAGTCGTAAAAATATTAACAACTCAAATAAGATACTACGATTCTTACAAGAGTAATGACGGGGATACAGCTTCACGTGATTCGTCAAGAGATTTCAAATGTTTGAGTTTTGCTACAAATAGTCTGACCAAACGTTATACAGTTAAAAAGTAAGTAAACAGTGGGTTGCCAAACATATCTTAGCTTATCATCTTAATTTACAACAAAAAGTTGTATACAATACTCGGTAACATAGTTTTTCCGTATCAGATAGAAAATGTATAGAAGAAGAAAAGAAATGTACTGGAATTGAAATGTACAAAAACATACTAAAAATCAAGGCTAATGAAACATAATGCAAATTTTTACAAAAATGTTTGGTTCTTCTCTTATTTCTCAAATGGTATGCATAGAAAGGTCAACAGATTTAAGACCAGAAGGTATGAAAAACATGGTATGAATATATTTCATCGAAGAAAGTATCGAAGGTTTTGATCAAACGATACTTTCTGTATGTGCAAAAGGGATGAGTCTTGCTGATAAATTTAATTACAGATGGCATTTTCCATCGATTGCAATTAACTTCAAATGATGACTGTGCAAAGATATATACTTTCATGACTATTTAACTTGTTGTTTGATTTTATCAAGTCAAGATGTAAAATACTATTTGATAAGGAAGCGACAAAATACTTTACAAATCTGTCAAAGCAATTATTGTTTGAGTAATTACTGATACAATAAAGACGTTGCACTGAACTTTTTACTGAGTAATTATGACATCAATTGGCTTTATTTTGGCTGAAATTAATTTGAAGATAAAGAAGTAAAGATATAGTAAATAAAAAGTATCAAAATGAAAGTCAGCACATTCATATCTGTCAAGAAATTTGAAATTTACTGAAAGAACTATTAATAGTACAAGTCACTAATTATTAGCCAAATCATTGCTAAAGCTGTAATTTACAGTATTTGCTTAACAAAGCAGTAAGGTAAATCTGTATTTTATTGAAAAAATTTTCTCCGACCAATATTGTAATGTTCATTCACTTTTGTACTGTATTTTACATATTTTGTTAATGAAGGCTACTTTATGTATCACTTTTGCATTACTTTAAAGCAAAAATGAACTCCAAACTTTTCATAATTCTAAATCAAACAAGCAATTAAGTTTAAAAATATTTTTGTGAATAGTAAACTACCATCATTCAAAGTTTATACATGCAGGTACTCTTTGCCTGGGTATGTTTTGGTATGGTGCACAAATATTTAGGCCATTTTTAAAATATAAAAGTGAAAAATAATAAGTTGAAAATAATCAGATTATAAAAAAATACATTAAATTACTATCATTTTCTAAATGGGTGTAACAAAACATAAAAAAATATCAGAGTACATCCTAAGCATTAGCATTGAAACAAATTTTTTAGAGAAATGCATGGAGACTTTTTAATAGAGCAATTTTTGAATAAATTTATCAACTTAAATAAGAACTTAATACTTTAAAGTACAGGATATCAATTAAAGATTCATATCATACACATGAATAATGTATTGGGAAAGATACGAAACAAACTACATTTGCTAGATAGTCAAGATGCCATTTACAAAAAGCCATAAAAAAAGGTTGTTCAAATATAACATTAGTTTGGAATTAGATTGCTCTATCAGTAAATAAATGGATTATGTTAAATAAAATTTAAATGATCACTCTGAAGTTTTGTACCTATTATAATAAGTGTCATGAAAAAAGTTCTCATGTTGCTTGCATCAGAGTAGTTTTGATGGTCAATTTTTTCTGTTGCTTTCAACATTTGGCTTGCTAGGTTTCAGTTTTAATTGATGAGCAAAAATGAAAAAGATTCACTGAAGATTGAGCTACAGTAGAACAAATCCAATGTGCTGAATATATGTTGTATGAAAAGCACTTTAGGTGTTACAATTGCTGCTTTTGTTAATAACTTGTGATATGAAGATATTTTAGAATGTTTTTATCTTTTGTCAAATGATTTGTCATTGGTTTTTTAAATATTTATTATATAAATATTTAGAAGTTATTTATTTTATGATAATTTATATATCAGATTTTTTGGGGCTTTGCAATCAACTCAGTTGTTTAGCTGCAATACACAGGATTTAGCAAATTGAATAAAGAGTACTAAATTTGGTTTGGATCAGGCCAGATAAATATTAACTTTACACAGAATCAATGAATATCAAATCAAATAATAAAAATAGTAATTAAGATGAAGTCATATGATTTGTTGATAAATTATTCAGACTAATTGAAAAAAAATGTAGATAAGCAAATATGGTCTGATTTGGCTGTATCAAGTGAAATCATTTATCCAGGCCTCATATGAACTAAATTTGATTAATTAATTCAACAAGTCAATATAAATATTTCCAGAACAGATAATTAGACAGCTTGTGATAAAAGTTTTCATGTTGATGAAATTTCACGAAAATCAAAAGAATAAAATTCAAGTGCAAACATTGAAAATATTTCAAATTTTTGCTTGACTTCAATCAAGAAATTGTATGAGTTTAATTTGATACAAATTAGGTAAGCATTGTATGTGAAAAATAATGCAGCAGCAGCTTTAGAAGCCAAGTTAGCTTCCAACTTAGCATCAACTTGAAAATGTGCATGTAGCATCAATTTTAACATCACAATCAAGTCAATGTCATATTTACAAGTTTCTCACACACCGTCACATCCAGACATATCTGGTTACTTTGTAGCTCAACCAAACACAAGTTTATTTTAACTTATTCCTAACCATGGAGGAAATTTTTTTGCCAACAACATTATTATTGTTTTCTAGTGAATCCCCTTCTGGCTTCCATAGTATTAAGTCCTGATCTTATGACTTTGCATCGATCAGATCCATTTCATTTTATTTACTTATTTGCTATTGACATATCTGAATGTTTGAATTTCTGATGAGACAATACTGTTAATGTATATTTAAAGTCAATGCGAGTATAGCAAGAAGAGAAATTTGCATGTTAACATAACTTAGAATGTATTCTTTCTCTTCATGGGTTTAAATCAAATTTTCATGTATCTGTATTTTCCTGAATTATACTTGGGGTTCGAATTTGCCTATCAGCATTGGTTCATTTAAAATCATAGTATTAAATGCAGTACAAAAAAAATTTAATATTAGGTTCCTTATATCAACAGGAAAATTTTTGTTTGTCTACAGGTTGAGTCACTTGGACATAATGCTCATACGACATTTACGTCGACGCATATCCGCGTTACGTTGCCTGTTTTGATTCGACAAGTCTTTGCCAACCAATGGAAATGTCCTCGATTAGATCTGGCTAGCCAAAGATTTGATTGTTAAATGAAAAGTTGAACGAATCAGATCAAATTTGTTATCAGTGACCTATTTGAGCGTCAAAGTAACACGACAGCGACGTCCTTCAACTGCAATTGATTGTAATTTCACTAAACAATTTTTTATTTCTGACATGGGAAGGAAGCGTGCTAAGGCCGGTTCTCTACCTGCTGATACTGAGAGCCAAGCATTACCTAGTTCCAAGTCTCGTGCTGCACCCACGAAGCCACGACCATCCAACAGCAGTGGCGCTTCTGCTGTAAAGAATGAGACTGTTCTTCATGATCCGGATGTTAGAGCTTTGGCAAAGAAGGCGGATGACGCTTTCGATGTTACAATGGGGGCTGCTCGTTCGGAACTGGTTAAGAGGCGGGCTAAACTTGAAAGTCTGATTGAGCAACTTGAGACAAGCAGCAGGGCTTTAGCGGTTGATTTGGCAATATGGAAAGGAGAGCTCGCCCAAAGCCAAGCTCGAAGAGATAAGCTTGAAGAACTTTGCAGAATGTTGCAGGTGCGGCATTACGGGAAATTTCTTGTCTTAATGTCTGGTAAAAATCAATTTTATTTTCATTTTTTAGTTTCTCAATACTTTAAACTCTAATGAAGATTTTCAACTAAATTTCACTTTGCAGGTATTACCATTTAATGAGACAATACAATATAATCATGGAATCAGAGAGTAGATTCATTAGATGTAGAATTTTCTAGAAAATTTCAGATCTAAATATATATATATATATATTTAGAAGTAAAAAGACTTATGCTAGATATTTTTAGATTTCTATTTTTCGTTTACATATTATCATGAAGTTGAGCTATAAATTGAAAATCCCTCGAACAATTAGTAAATTATAATGCATTTACAATTTTATAAATTTACCCTGTACACTTTTTAAGCAATTTTAATATCATTCGTTTCATATTTCAAAATTGCACAGAGCTTTAGTGGGAAAAAAAGAATAATAATATTGATAAATTATAATTTGGCATGGTATTTTCTTTATGGCAATAATTTAATTTTTTCGATTGGTTATTTCAGAATCAAACTCGATATGCTGCTGAGGAGACAGTGAATTCTGCAGTTACTGATTCCGAACGCTGTAAGAAACTTCAGAATGTACGACTTTCTTAATATCATCTGCAGAACATAATGTGTAACTTACTAAACCATTTTTTATGGTGTAGGATTTTGAAAGTGCTGTAGAGGATGTCAGAAAACGTCTAGATCTCCAGAATAAGCAATGCGATATTCAGGTCATTTTAGCAATTATCTATGTAGATACATTAATGTCTATCTAAATTACTTTGAGCTTCAATTTAGCCTGTCTTTATGTATATCTTTGCACTATACAATCTTTTTTTATTATATGTGATAATAATCTGCGGTCATTTCTATAAGTCATATTTGATATGGTCATAAAGGATGGTACATACTTATATCATGTCCTTTTCAGTTAGCATAATCAATCAAATTTTCAATAGCATCATGTACCAAAATTATTTTGTCAAAAGCGAAAATTCCAAATTAAAAAACGAAGAGGCTGAGATATTATATAATTGATCTTTTTGGTAGATTAATTTCTTTATAATTTGATTCAATCTTACAATACAAATCAATCTCCTTTATGTTGGACTAAAGGTCTTAAACCTGGTGGACTGCTCTTAAAATTTTGTACTCATAGATAAAATTTCTTGAAGCCTCTTATATGCATGAAGCAATGACATGTTAGTTTTTATATGCTATAGTCATATTAAGCGAATCATTTTTCAAAACAGGTTTCTGAAAATGAAGCATTGGCTAAAAAGCTTGCAGCTTATTCTAGCCAATGGCAGCTACGCGAGGAACATCGTAGTGCAGAAGAACGCAGTCGCAAACTTAAAATTCAGTTGGGCGAGGCGAAAGTTGCTCAAGCAAGGCAGGTTGTAGCACTCATCATGCAATATTTAATGTACACATTGTTGCACGATATCAAATTATAATGTGAATATAGTAAACTTTGGTTATAACAAAGTTTCGCTCACAACGAAGAAGCCAAAAATTCATATTGTGCCAGGTTTAGCGTTAAAATTTTCCATATAACGAATTTGTTTGGTGGTTCTGACAGATTTTTACATACAAAGTTTACTATATGCAACATTTTTGTCAGTTATTTATCACATGGTTTAACTTTATTTATATAATTTTTGGTGGATTTTTTATTTGTGGTAGGAGATAATTATCTATATAAATATATTATATTGGTAAGAGAACCTTTTGCTGTGCAGCATGTTGTTTCTACTATTAATGTAAGTATTTAGGACAGCATATGATAGGCTACAAATTGAATTTTGAATATTTTATTGATTTTGTTAAATTTTAGAAACTGATGCATCTCAAGTTAAGCTGTAGGTTAAGAAATATCCCAGTTTGTACATCATAGTATTTGGTAGTATTCTGGCTAGTAATAATTCAAGAAGCTAGTGTTATAATGATTTCACTAGGTGATACTTTGTTTGTTTCTCTAGATGTATCAAAAAATTCATTTTACCCGAAAATAATTCAAGATGATTCACTTTTCTTACATATCCAGACTCTTATGTAATTAGTTTCGAAGACAATAAAGAAAATATCTTAATGAACTTGAATAAATTTTTGCTTGAATAACAGCATTTCTGAAATCAGTGAATGGTAAAAAAATTAATTCCCAAGTTACTAGATTGACTTGCAGTTACCTAATCGTAGCCCTATCAAGGTAGAGTAAATGTGGACCATATATTTCAGATGAAAGCAAACTGATTAATTTTTGAGCTTGTAAAAATTTTCTTATTTACATTTGAAAAAGGTATTCCCTTTAAAATATTAATTTTTATGCCACGTGAATTACTTTATATTTCTTTTCAATTTACGATATGTAGACCTCTTAACAATAGATAGCGCATCAACTCAATCAAATTTTTAGAAAAACAATAGAAGCACTTTTTTTCATGGATATATTTACAAATGATTTACTCTCAGTTGCTAGCTCACGAGGAATTGAAACAGAGGAGCCTGCGTGAAGAGCTGAATGCTAGATTGGACAAGACAACCTCTCTTCGCCAGCAGGTGGCAAACTTCACGAAGAGTAATGACATTTTATTTTCCTTGCTTTATTTAAAAATTTCCAGAATGTTAAAATTCAAACGTTTATTTGAATCTAAACTGTAAAGCTTAATGGGCGATACTGGTTTTTTAGTGATTTTTAGTGCTTTTCCCCAGACTCAGGTCTATCTTGAAAAAGTGAACGGATATGAAAGCAATGTTAGCAATAATGCTGCACTGTGGCCGGATTTGGAACGACGTTACCAGGAAATGAAGGCACTGTCAGAATCTGTTGAGGTAGTGTATTTTCTTTATGCACATATGAATAAATTTGTACTTTATTTTATATCGATGTATCTACATGTTTGTGCTGACATTAGTAAATGAATTTTTATAGATAAAGTCTAAGCTGTCAAAGTGTTCAGCATTAGCACCCTCGCACTTAGTATCTTGTACATTACGGCATATTCTTTTTATTGCATAATTTTTGTACATGTATTTTAGTAAGAGATTAAAACCATTTGTAATTTAATGGATGGTGAATGTGTTGAATAGTCCGCCCATAAAGGATTTAAAAAATTAATGAATTACATGCGAAAGAGCATGTAAAAAGGAAAATATATACTTTGCTGTCTTTAAAAAATAACTCAATATCAGAAATGTAGCTAGAAAACTAGAAGAGATTGAAAATAATTTTTTATTCTGTTCTACACTTTCACTAAAAGAATGTACACTAGAATCATGCACTGCTATGTTTTCAAATTGATTCAGTATGATCTATTTTTTAGATGAATAACATATTATTACTTTACATAATACTATAATGAGTTTTTCTACCTCCAGGCTGATAATAAGGAACAAGAGCTATGCGCAGCTACAGTGAATGCAACTTTAGCCCAGATGGCCGAATTGCACCACATGAAATTAGCTCGCGTAGCAGAGGCAAAGAAGATTAATGATAGATTGGTTGCTACTGCCCGTACTCTGCAGGCCCGGCGAGATTCGGTGACCAAAGCTTTGGAGGGGCAAACAGGGGATGAGCTAGGTAAAAACTTAGAAGAAGGCTCCCCAATAAGTCAAATTGACAAGGTACCAGGGGAAGGAGGGGGTAATTACCTATTCATTGAAATGATTCATACCATTTCTCATATAACTTGGTACTTAAACTGAAGAATAACTGAAAGTTTGATAAAGGACTAGCAGTAACAAAAAATAATGAAAGTTTTTAACTTTACTGTAAGGAAGGGATTTTTTTAGATATTTGAAATGTCAAGAGATTATCATTATATTAAAAGATACCAATCTTTTTTTCCTTCTCGAATTTTAATTGAGTAAAAAAATGTGATTTATTTAAGGATGAATATCAATATCATTGCTTATTTGGAACAATTTTTACTTAAAATACTTAAGCCCTAAATACCATCTGCAAATGTTTATTCAAAATTTTCATCTGTTTTGACGATTCCAATAACAAATTTTAATTTTGAAAAAATTTGCTTAAAATTTTGACCTACTTTTTCAATTCTCATACAAAACTTTAGTTTCGAAAAAGATAGAGTCATTAGGACTATTTATTACTTCATGTTCAAAATTTTAATTTCAAATTAATAAATTTTGCAGGTAGGTGTAGAGATTCGAAAGCCTATCTGGTCCTGTAAGATGCCCTTGAAAGAGGAGGAGGAAATGAGCCTGTCGTCAGCTGCAGAAAGGGCAGCAGCAGAGGCTTCAATAGGCATTGACGCCCTTCGATGGGCCAGAAAAATGAAAAATGCTGCAGAATCTGGTTTGCCCTTGGCCCGCAATTTAGAGGGTCGATCCTTGCATCGAAGACAGAAAAGAGGTCCCTCGAAGGAGAGCAATGGCGGGGTAGACAGGGTGGTAGCCGATTTGGCCCATCAAATGGCCAAATCCGAACTTTCAAATTTCTAAAATGAATACTTTTGTTCTACATTTAATATGCATCATGCTAAAAATCATTTTACATAAATATATGCGTGCGTAGTATATACGGTATACGATGTACAATAAATACGCTTTCAAAGGTGGCATACCTAAATAGAAAGATTAATATTCAGATGTATTTGTAGTGGTTAAATTGAATATCTTGTGAACAGATTGAAGTCAACTAAGAGTACAAAATAAATAATTCCATAACTCTTTAAACAGGAAAATATCACAGATCTTAAAAATACAATTCTGCGATAATCAAATTTTTCACTACGCAGAGAATTGCAATTAGATTTTGTTTTCCCTCTCTGCCTCAATGCTACTCGTTTAGAAATGTCTAACATATCAAGTACTGTTATGATACATTGTAACTTGATAATGATGCTCTAATGAAATCACTCCTCCAGCATAATAGGCTACGAATACAACGAATCAGCCAGAATCACTAAATTAAATCGTTATTACTAAATATTCATTTTGTCCAGAAATAAAAGGTTGAATATGCTCTGACTATTTTGTTAATTCGCAGTAAATAAAATTTACCCAAAGTGATTAGTATTATCCGAACTATAATTATTGCATTTAAATGCCACAAACAGTTTGAGATCCTTGAAAATATAAGTATCGCAAAAATCAAGAATATACTTGACTCTTAAACTGTTACTCTGAGATGTGATGACACATAGACTTGTAAGAGAAAACATTAAATTGAAAATTGGATGAAAATAGTCAATTTATTAAAGTGTTCGTAAAAGTTCCAATGACTAGACAAGAAGTATGATCCATACTCCAATGCTCCCTCCAGCTAGTGGGCATACATAATAGGTAATGCTAAAAACATTGCAATGCAATTAATGAAGATAGCAATGAGTGGGGAAAGACTACACAAGAAAGGAGTGCTGCTTTTACGCGTAGGGTGTAAAACATGGTTGTATATCCATAAAGACATTTGAAAAGTTGAAAGCAAAACCAAACAAATATAAAATACATGAGAGCTTAGAAAAGGCCCAGCAGTAGTTCCACCAGGAAACAATGTACAGTGACCCAAAAATAATTGGAGAAAGAGTGTGGGCTCATGTGACAATTGGGAATGGGTGAGAAGTGAGGAAAAATCCTGCATATTAGTTTGAGTGTAGCTAACTAGACAAGTGTTAGAAACATGAAACACAACAGAACACAGGAAATTGTGACAGAAATGTGTATATGTATCATGCACTAATTGTGTTGATAGATGTGAGCTAACTCTATCAACAAAATATTTAACCCTACTGGCATCTGTGCAACCAATTTACTTGGAATATCATAAATGAAAACTGACCACAGCTGTAAAAATAGAATTAATCTTTAAGGGAGTTAATTCCTAAAAACAAGAACCCAATGAAGAAATGAAGCAAGGTGAAGTCCGCTAAGAACTGTAACTGAAATAAAAAGTGTCTTTCTATTTTTTTTCCACTTGTTGCCATAATTCAAATCTGGAACTGATACTGTGCATCATGGAACCTTCTATAGGTTTATTTATTTGTTCCTGCTGATTGATTTTGGTGGCCATAATCAACAGCAGGGCTACTGGTTGCATTCAAGGAATTTCGTGGTACTAGTAGCTATGCACTCACATAGTAATACTGCTTTAATTCGAATTTTGCATGTCCTCATTTAATAGCTCTCACGGTGAAGTCCATATCTGAGAATGACCAAATCCTATGTTCAACTTTATTAGTAATTCAGTTCATGCCAAGCTTTTGTAGAGTCCTGTTAGAATGTTCAGTTTTTCTACGTAGGTTGCTATTGTTAAGTTCGCGCTTTATTCTGGTGAAAATGCGAACTTAAGCACGGGATTTCCAATGTCGACCGTTGCTGAAATTATTTTGAACACGAAAAAGTTATCATACTGAGCTTACTTGCATTTATTAAAGTTACCCACTACTAACTCTCTGAAATGAAATCATATTCTAGTCAATTCTCTAGGATGTACTTATCTTCCTCTAAAAGCTATAGAAGAAGATCGAGATCAAGTCGTCAATCTTCAAAATCGAGATCATCAACTGAAACGCCTATCAATTCAAGTGTTTCGGAGGAATTCATCTTCCTTGCTATCCTTTTCGTCTTCTTGATGCTCATGCAATTCAGATCCGTTAAACCACCAGATCCGCCATATGCTATTGAGTCTCTTAATTCTTTAGAAGAAAAAATTCGTGCATTACGAATTTCCATTGAAGAACGCTCAAAGGATGGCCAATCTCTATTTGTTCAGACTAATGACAATAAGCTGAACCTTAGAAATGAAGCTATTGAGAAGGAACCTAAGCCTGAAGTAATATATTATGAATCAGAACTCAGCAAGCTTGGCCGTGCAATGAAGTCTGCAAATTTTGACAATCATAGTCAATTACGACCTGAATGTAAAAATAACGAAATGTTAGAAAATTTTAATTCTTCAAGAGTTTACGACCAAAGTCCACTAAAATCTTTTCTAACACAAAAAGCTTCTTTCGATGCACCCAACCCTACTAATGCTAACCATATGACGCAACTGGACCATAACACAAGACCAAGCGAAAATACCGAAAATTCTGCTGCAAACTCTCTGACCTTGCTGCTGAAAAAGCTAGACGAACATACTATTGCTCTAGCTTTCGATCTTGAGCGCTTAAGAGAGAAAAGAGAGAAACGAAATGCTCTCCACAGTCAAGTTATGCTAAATGATATTTCCAAAAAAAAAGAGAATATTCCCATAAAAACTTGTCATGAACTGCATGAACTTCCTGCTCCAGATGAACATTTAATGATTGATCAAGTTTTCCCTTGTTCTTCTATAAATATTTCAGTACCAAACGCTGGTAAGAGATTTAATGGCATCTTTAAGCAGGAAATGTCAGGTCTCGGCTCTAAAGGTAATAATTTTTTCTAAGCCGCCTAAACAATCTTAAAAACATGGTATCTGAAAAACTTGACATAATATTTTCTATATTTATTTTTTACGTCTACTTATCACTACTTATTTTTTCTTTAGTATATATTGGTACACTTCGATTTGAATTCTGAACTCTTTTATCTTTTCTTTGATTTATTTTTATGTTTTTCCAACTTTGCCTAAAGATTCCAAATTCCACAATTTAGGCAAACCAACTTTTTAAATTGAAGTTAAGAATGTAGATATATTTTGTTCTATGGAGAGTAATTTTAATGTGCATTCACTCTTATCTTTAATATGGAACCAACTGTTTTCAAACCTCACCAACCTGCGTCTATACTTTTCTTCCTTGATCCTGGAAATTCGATCATAAATGAAAAGTCACTCTAAATTCATGCGCATTTACACGAAGGGATAGTTTGGCTATCTTTTTCCATGACAGTGACCTATCGTTTGAGACGACTCTCTGGGGAGAGCGTAGATATTTTTATTGTTCAAAACATTGGAGACAGCATTTTCTATTCCAATTTGTTAAACTTTTTTAGGGCAGTTATATTGGGTCAATATCGAAACCAGCACGTACTTATATTATTATGAAGAATTTGAGGGTATCTGGGTGCTAGATAATGACCTATTACCAGGTACCGGTGTACTTGGTTTTACCCCTGGTAAAGCCCCCACTGCCAATGCAAAACCTCCATCGTTTGTACACTTAGACACGTGGTCTATTTTCATAATCAATTGGTTTAAAACTGTGAAGGACGTTCAGATCTCATGCTTAAAATGAGACTTTTATTTGAGAGAATGTCCGAAATTCTCATGTGCTCTAGTTTTCGGTGAGTGATTTTGATAATTTATTCAGTTTTTTTCTTGCATGATTTGAATGTGCAATAACAAGCATTTTTGGTGTTTCTTATATTCATATATGTACATGATTTTTCATCCTTGTAAAAGCTCGTGTGCATACGCATAATCTTTCTATTTGTTGGACATGAGTGTATTTACATCTAGGCTAATAACAAGGAGTAAGAGCTGTGTGTAGCTACAGTGAATGCGGCTCTAGCTCAGGTGGCCAAATTTTGTTGCATGATATTTGACCGTATAGCAGAAACAAGAATGATTACCTGACATTTCGGTCTCTTGATGAAAGACAAATTTAAGAAAGTTCTAGTTAAATTTCTTTTCAGATTTTATTAGCATTAATATTTTTTTAAACTGCCCTATAGCAGGTTCTATAGAGAAAGTCTTTTTAATATTTGATATTAAAGAAGGAAACTTGCAATTGATTAGTATGTAGTTTTTTTAAGGTTAAATGTTTTGAACTGCAGAGTTCTTAGAGAGGTTTCTCCATTAAAGCTTAAAAATATTCGAATTAGCATAATGTCTTCAATGCAAAATTTTAAGTTAAAAATCAATTGTGCTTCAAAGGGTGCAAACTGTAATTATTGGAGAAGGAATTCTTACATTGATGGATTAGCGTCTATAGACAATTCAAGGCATTAAATATTGCGTTGGCTTGGTGGATATTTAAAATGATTGACTTTTGTGTATAATACTTGAATCTTATGCCATTAAGGCACTTGAAATTGCACGTTGGCCTTACCGTTTAATATGTATTAGAATTCACTTGAACAAATATGAATATACAGCACCTCTGTGTAAATGGAATGTTGACATTATGCAGTTGCATAATAAAGTATTTTGAAAAATTCAATAATTTTTCTCTCTAATAAAACATAATTTATTTGAAGTTTTTTTATTTTATGATTCGAGTGGACTAAAATTTTGTACTGACTTCAATTATATTAATTATCAAACAAAATCGATGGGTAAAAAATTTATGCCTGTGCTCTCCCCAGGATTATGGCTCAAACTAAAGGTCAGCGTTATGAAAATAATCACAAAAAAACAAATCCTCTTAAGCAAACATATAAAAAAATTTAGTGACTTTTCACTCATGACCAAATTTCTGTAGTCAAGGTAAAAAATTTGATTTGGAAAGGATTAAAAGGCATTAATTTCATGCTTTGATTTGGTATGATTTTTTTGGCAGTGAAAATGATACATCATGCTCTGGACAATTATGTGCTGCAAAATATTATATTTTCCTGCATAAAATATATTGATTATTGACAAAACATGAAATATTTTCATGCATTTGAATTTTGGCACTATCCTACTAAAAATGAACTGGCAATGACATATAAATATGAAGGGACAGAGAGTCAGTAGCCCAAAGCAGATAACAAAAAATAATCCAGAAAAAATTCACAATGCTGCAGTTTATTGTTTTCGAGTGAAATGTAGTAACTGGTCTGATTGCTTTTGGTCCTGACAAGTACTTGTTCATTGACAAGTAGCAGTTCAATTTTTGATTTGTTGTAGCAGGTTTCAGTTCATTTGCATTTAAATAATAAGAATAATTCACTTATAAGTTGGGTGTTTGAGTGTCTGCAGTTCAGAATAAGTCCCCGTTCATGAAACGAACTGTTTAACCTAGCTTCGAAAATATACACTGGAACGATCCAGCATTCATTTGGCAATGTCATCATATTTAAGCCAACCAAAAACTTTCTAAATTTTTCTATTTCAGTAATTTTAGAAGAATAATAATTCAATTTCGAGATGAAGTGTTCGTTTCACCTACATAGTATGACATCACCGTATAAATACTGGCTCGGTAATGTGTCGTTTAGAAGATGTAAACGTTCTTGAATTGATATTAACGCCCCCTCTTTCTAAAGCATTTGTTAATTCCAGTGGTAAACCACATATTTTGACAAACTTTAAGTAGTATTAAGTACAATGCGATTTGGATATAGATTAAGCAGATTACTAGGCTCGGTCCATTCTAATGCCAATCTGGTGCTAGTTCCTCCTGCATGCACAAGTGTATTGACTGCCGTTGGAAACAGAGTTTTATGGATAGATTTAGTAAATCATGCGTCCAGTGCCATGCCATTTGAAGCTCGAAAAGATATTATGCTTCTTTCCACTAGTAACGATGGCAGACTACTTGTTGTCGTCGATGAGGATGGACGAGCGCTGCTAGTTAATTTGGCCCGAAGAGTAGTCCTGCATAGACTCAATCTTAAGCATAAAATTCGATCAGTTGTCTTTTCCCCAAACGATAAGTTCATAGCGATTTCTGTTGAAAAATCTGTAGAGGTCTGGCTGACGCCAGGGCGAAGACATCAGTTCAGTCCTCTTATAAAGTGTAGATCTTTTGGTGGCGTAATCGACGATGTGACGTGTGTCGCTTGGGCACCAGATAGTCAGCATTTGATAGTGGGAAGCAAAGATATGACCTGCAAAATTTTTTATAATAATGACAGCGATTCAAGGATGGTAAGATTATCATGTCTAACGGGGTCGACTTATTTTACATCCGTGCAAATGTCAAATTTTAGATAGAAATTATTCAAAATAGAGATTTTTTGCATTAAAAATAATTTTGATGTGTATCATATTGAGAAAAACTATTTTGCTGCTGAATTAATCATTAAAAGTATGTCTGGTTGCCGTTTCATATATTTTAGATTCTTATACATTCTTAGCATCCTTGCCCTCCAAAACATTAAAATTATTCGGTACTATATATTCATCAAATTCTACACTCTTATGTGTCATACAATTACAAGATGCATTAGGAGAGATTCGCCTGTATAAATATATACATTTATTTGTGCTTAGAGGTCATCTTTGCCCTTAGAAAAGAATAAATATGAAGCAAAGTCTCATACTAAAAGCGCTGTAGTTGATATTACTGATACAATATAAAATGTTTTTTATTACACTTCTATCGTTTATAATTTCACATGTGCATGTATTGATCTTGGGGTACAGGAGTTTTTACCCAGTACACTAGCTGGGCATCGCGATGCTGTATTAGGAGTATTTTTTGGCAAAAAGAAGGGGGAGTGCTTTAGTGTTTCTAAAGACTGCGCTGTCATGTACTGGACATTTGAATTTGATGAAAATATTGTTACTGCTACAGTAAGGCCTGAGCAAAAATTGTTTTCTCCTACGCATGGCAAGTGGAAGCTGGAAGAAAAAATTGTAAGCATACTATATTTGTGCATAAACATGCACAAAAGTCTTAGCTTCAAATTTGTTTTCACCAATTTTCATTGCCCTCAAAGATAAGTTGAAAATTTCCTTATGATTTCCATTTTTAGACAGTTTTGCAGTCTTTAAACCAAATATTAAAGGGCTTCTCTTACATAAAATTTCAGTTCCTTTTGACTATCAACTTTGACATTACTGCCTTACACTTGGCGTACATTTAGTTGTGATTTTCTTAGTGATAAATTCTATCACACTAAATATTGGATTTTAAAATAAGGATTTAAATAAGGATGCTAAAAAATTCACCGAGCGAACGTGCAATAATTGTTGTTGTAATCCGTTTACCTCTGCAACAAATCAATCCATAGTTCAGCTGAATATATATATATATTAGAGTACCTGCATTTTCTTCCTACTAAAAATTAAAATTTTCGTTTATATTAAAGCATTTACTAAGGTAGAGTCAGCATGTGATAATTTTTAGCAACCTTTTCCTTCTTGTTTTTCAATCTTTTTATTATGTGAGTATGTCTGTAATATTAATAAGTCAGCTCTTATGCTACTATTGACCCAGACTGCAATCATTACCACTGCTCAATTACAAGGCCAAAAATTATTTTTCGCAAATAAAATTTTTGCTGGGTTTTGGCATTCCAATTGGCAAATATTGGATGGCATAAATCAAGGTCAGAACGCTTCAATTACGTAGCGTACTAAACTGAATTATAACAAATTTTAGTCATAAGATGACTTTCAATGAGTTGACTCGCTGGAATTAACTACCAAATAAAACCTATTTGATTCTTTTACACTAGTGTAGCAATTTCAAAAAATTGCACTTTCAATTATATGCTGTTAACTTTGGATATCATGAATTCCCTTTTAAAAATTTTCACTTATAACTTAAAAATAAAGGAGTTATATTGTGCCAAATTCATCTTCAGATTTGATGATATAACAAATTTTGTGTAGAGCAAATTAATTTTGTAGTTCCAACAGAGTCAAAGCTTACTGCATTTGTTTTCTTAGATACTGCGACCAGAATCGAACAGGCCTGTAGCTGCAACATCCGCCGATATGTCCAGCATAAAGGGATTGTTAGTTATTGGCTATAACATTGGTGTTTTTGGTCTCTATGAAATCCCAGGCGGTGCTTGCATACACACATTGAGCATAGGCAGCCATGCAATTACTACTGCAATCATCTCTAAGGAAGGGGAATGGCTCGCATTTGGAAATGGGATATCTGGACAGCTTCTTGTTTGGGAATGGCAGGTATGTTTGTATGTATTTCGTTCATTTTCGTACCCGGTTTATTCCTTTATTGCAGTTATTTGGTGCTACATTATTAGCTTGTTTCTAATATTCAGCTGCTTTATAAAATTGCAATAAAACAACTTCTAAGTTCTGTTTTCCGAAAGCTTTAACACCTAATTTAGATTAAATTACTGCTAGATTTTGTAAAGCTTGGATTCAATTCGAATTTAGTCCTAGTGCCCTTAAAACACCCTTTACTCTTTCAATCTCCTTGATTATTCTCAAAGTAACGTTAAAAGAGAGAAATCTATAAATGATCTAGTTTCACGCTTTGGTCGTGTTGTTCTAGAATTGTTCTAGAAGGATATTTACGTTGAAATAGATCAAATAACATTTCCAGATGACGTTACTATTTTTCGTCATTGCATTTATGCTAAGCTATAATTTTCCTATTTCTGCTACTCTAATTAGTCTCGTACCTTTGCGAGAATTTTTTCAATCAATATGTTTCGAAATTGATTGAAAAAATGGAATATTCTTAATGATTTTCCGCATTATTTTGAATTCGATTTTTGAGGAATAGTTTAAATTTATAATGTAGTACTCTTTTTGGGTTAAAATGTAACGTTCAAAACAAACTTCAAGTTAGGCAGGCTATCATTGATATTTTATATTAATATTCTGCATTTCCTTAGCCATCCAGAATCTATCTCAATATAAGAAAGATAAAAAATATCCCCCATATATATATACATTTCCCATTTTTTATTTCAATTTTAGGGCTTTATTCCAAATACTTTACTATTTTTTCTGATTTTAGAGTGAATCGTATGTTTTGAAGCAAGCGGGACACAGTTACGGGCTAAACGCCATTGCATTTAGCCCTAATGGGGCAATATGCGCCACTGGAGGAGAAGACGGAAAGGTAAATCGTTTTAAATTTGATCGTTGCAACAGTTCACTTTAAGTGTGGGTTGCTATATTGTTCTATTTGGTCATTAATCAATATTGTTATTTCTTGTTGGATACCAATTATTCGAAAAAGACCGATCTACTTTTTGTGCAGTCGCGTTGAGATGGTTTTAATTAATTTTGAAAAATAACTGTTTGGATTTATTTCTGGGAGGTTTATTAGAGTATAATTGCATTTTTCTGTTATCTAACAATAAAAGTATTACATAAATAAAAATCGACTATTCTGTATAGAGTTAGTAACATAGGAAACTTTTGTTCTCTCACTCCATTGTTCCATCTCTAAAAATACTTTCTTTAAATAAATGTTTGGTACCATACTTTGGCCAACTTCTTGAAAGCCAATATTCTGTTGGCTTGCATTTGGGCCATTTTAAAGTGCATATCTTGTTGGCTAGTAGTTTCTGACATATAAATTTGATAGCATGAACATCATTTTTGTTGTCCAACCAAATTGCTAACATAGCATTACACTAAATATTTTTAAAGAGTCAATAGGATTGCTCTGTTCTATGTTATCTACGAGGTAGGGCAAATAGATTAAGAAGCAAATGCTTTAATTCAAAGTGTTAGTGTAAGATAACCAGTAATATCTGACACACAAGTTAGTTTACCGTAGCTCCTTTTACGTCGTCCAAATGAAAAATGGACTTGAATCGTATGAATGTATCTTTAGAGAGGTGAATTTTTTGTTTTTGTTGTTGGAAATACAGATCATATTATATTCTTCAATAAATGACTTTGCAAAACTATTTTAGGGGCCATGCCATGTGGTATAGGTTTGTTGGTTGTTTGGTGGCTTGCATCAAGTTGTGCAGCTGGAATGTACCCTGATTCTAGCAATTGTTCCATATTTTCCGACTTAAAAATTGAACGATGTAATTGCATTTATTTTGTACCTCACTTTCCATATGAAGCACTTGCTTCTTTTTTTGCAGCTCTATGTACTCTACGTATGCTCTTACAGAATCGAAACTAGCATGCATCTTCATTTGCTAGAGTCACTTTGTACCGTCTCCCTCACTGCATTACAATCTTTTGTTAGTGTACAACAGTTAAGGCTTGATATTTCTTCCAGTGTTACGGTTAGAACAGAGCAATTTCCTGCTACCACATCATTAGCACCTCGTAAACTGCAGCCGCTTTACTTTTTCATTGAGTTTGGTCGATTTTGTCAGTTATACCTCTCTTTCGTATTACAATAATGTTGATAGATTTTGATAATGTTATGCATGTATTTACTTCTTTAGGTTAAGCTTTGGAGTGTCACTAGTGGATTCTGTTATGCCACATTTGCGGAGCACGAAGGTCCTATCACTGCAGTAACTTTCGTTCCAGGAGGGGGTGCTATCCTCAGTTCATCACTGGATGGCACTATAAAGGCCCACGATCTCTCTCGATATAGGTGTTTTAGAACCCTGGTTACCCCTTCCCCAGCCCAGCTAACCAGCCTTGCAGTGGACCCAGCAGGAGAGGTAGTGGTGGCCGGATCAGCTAGTCCATTTGAGCTTTATGTTTGGTCGCTTCAGACAGGCAAGGAAAGTGTATTCCACAAATTTTGACGATAATATTCAAGTCTGTTTCAGTTCTGATTTGCCTTAACAATAATGTATCCTCTAAATGTATGTATGTATGCATGCATATATTTATGTATGCTTTGAAATTGCATGATTTCAATCATTTTCCGAGTTTTACACAAGCTTTGTTTCACATATGCGTATGAATTTAGAAATGCTAAATATCTATTTAAGCCTGCCTTTTTGCATGCATAGAGGTTGAGGAGCCATAAGTCATATATGTATATATATATATATATATGAGTTATTTCCGTAGGGACGTTTTTTTTCATTTTTTTGTGGAATTGAAGTTAAATATAATGCAAGATTTTTCATGTGATATACCTAGCATTTGCGATTGATGTATCATTATCAGGTGTTGGATGTATTTGGAGGTCACGAGGGCCCATTATCGGAGGTCGCATTTAGCCCCACACAGCCTATTGTGGCCACCGCCTCCTGGGATGGCACCGTCAAGTTGTGGAATATATATAAATCTGAGCTTGTTGAGGTACTCATAATATATTCCTGCAATCCCACTAATTGAATAATACCCTCTCTTAAGTAGTAGCGCGCATACATCATTTTACTAGTACCGAATCTCCAGTATTAGCCCAGCTTTTTGGCCTCAGGACTAGAGGCACTAGTAAATTCAAGCCTTTCTAATCTTTCGAAAAAAAGCTTATTTTCGTAGATAATATGATATGGATAGAAAAATCTTGCATTTGATTGAAAATATCTCCAGCTTTTAATAACCGTCGCGACACATTCAGTTCTAACTTAACGCAGTTGACCTTTCTGGCACCTCTGATTTATTATCCTCTATAAATAAATGCTGGAAGCTCCAGGGCAATTATTTTTTATAGGATCGACTGTATATGAATGTTTATACATATAAAAGTTCATGATTGTATCATTTTATGTCATAAATTTTTTAAATCATTGTCATCTTTGTACCTGCTGTATTGTTATAGTGCTGGTTTTTATCTATAGTAAATTAGTATGTCATCAAAAACCCCTAGTTTTTCAAATTTTGGTTATCAGTGCTGCTGTTTTTGTATGTCGTAGACATTGGAAATGCCAGCAGATGTATTAGCCGTTGCATTCCGACCTGACGGTAGACAACTTTGTTGCGCATGTCTCAATGGTACTCTCCAGGTGATTTTCTGAACGTCACAAATAATCTTTCTGTCTGAATTAAGAATTAAAAATTGAGTTTTATTAAAGATTGCAGACATTCTTTTATGCTGTCATTACTTTTGCATGTACTCGCAAGGATATATATGTATATTTCGAGTCCCTTACTCTCTTATTTTAGCATCTAAATGATTGTTTTTATTATGCATGCGAGATAATTATCAAAATGAAAATGCCTGGTTTCATATTGTTTGAAGATATAATGTTATGAAATTTAATTTTTCAATGTTTATCAGTTATGGGATGTTGAAGAAGGCTCACTGCAACTTATTATAGAGGGACATAGGGATGCAGCTGGTGGACGTTACAGCGATGACAAAGTCAGTTAATACATGTATATATACATATTATTGAACTCATATGTTTTGCATTTTTATTAGACCCAATTTATTTAGTACCATCATATTGTTCGATGCTCTGTAAATAAATTATTCCTGGGTTCTTTTCTTCAGTATTCATTTAAAGAGGTTTTTAATTAAGAGGGGCAAAATAAGTTACTTTCGTCAAGTTAGGACCAGACGGGCAATTAGTATTGTTAATAGAATGTATTGAATAATTACAGGGGATTAATTTAGAAAGGATATTCCACTACTGTAGAGTATTGCAAGTTCTAGTAGAAAAAAAAGTGAATAACATAAATCAGCATTTTTTTCGGTGGAGTTAAAAAAAACTTGAATACTTAAACTCAAAGGATGTAAAGCACGAAAATGTGTAATTGGACGTTTCAATATGTACCTTTGTATCTATAATTGAGTAGATAATGGCATCGTCGAATTCGAGGAGCAAGCATTTTACAAGTGTAGCATATTCTGCAGATGGATCTTGCGTGTTGGCAGGAGGAGAAACGCGTCATGTCTGTCTGTATGCATGCGGAAATGGCGTACTCGTTCGAAAATTTCAGGTAAAATTTTGCACCTTCCAAATGACTTTTCAAAAGAATTCTTTGCTACCACATTTTGACGTCTATGTTTTCAAAAAGACTTCAAAGAAGTCTTTAGTCACTTCGCATAGGACTTATTGTTTTCTGGTACTGAAAATATCAGATTTAACTTAATTTATCCTTTTAATATTCAGTATAGGAATATATGTATGCATTAGTCTTGTGGAAATTTTTCAATGATTATAAAGGTAGTGAACAGGTGCTATAAATTCATCCTTTTAAAGGGAATTATGCATACATATATGTATGACTACTTGCACTTCGGTGCTTTTAAGAGTTGTTTGCCGCTATCGATAGATAATGTTTAGTTGCCCAGAATAAATGTATAATATTTTTATATGCTTTCAAATAGATTTTAAATTTTATTTCATATGTTTACGCTCTGCAATATACAATCAAATGCATTAGTTTCAGTTTAGTCAACAGTAACATTTGGCTGAAAAACTCGGTTTTTATTTAATTTTTACTTGTAGCAAATAAACAGAAGAATGATATTGTGACCATGTTCATCTTCCGATTTTTTTGATTAAAAAATATCGGATATAATCAATTCATTGTATCTGAACTTTATTGCATACTTTTATATATGTCGCTTCAGGTGTCTCATAACCGCTCATTAGAAGGTGTGTTAGATGAATTACATGGGGGTAAATTGACAGAGGCAGGGTCATTGGATCAGCTACCGGCCAGTGATTCGGAAGAGGAGATAGATGAAAAACAAAGAGATTATCTACCAGGAGCTTCTAGGGGTGATTTTGGAAAGCGAAAGGTATGGAATCAACAATCCACTATTATTTCAGCTTAGAATTCCCATTTTTTTGGAAAAATATCGACTAAGGACTAGCCAATGGTATAAATATACTTGCCATGATTCCGAAAGAATCAATTTTGGTTTTTTCTTTTTCTCATATTTCATTTATTGTTCAAAGTAGATTTCATGGTAAATTTATTATTATTGAAATAACTGTTCAATAAATCAAACCAAAATTCTACAAATAAAGAACTTTTTAGAAATAAACTTTTTGTCACTATTGCTTTTAATATAAAGTGTTTTGTTTCTACTGGATTTAACACATCATATTAAATTTATGAAAGAAGTTTGAAATATTATAGGGAAGGCTGTATTATATGAGTCAAACTCGACATTTATTTTTGTGTTTTTTAGGCAAAAGAAGTTGTCAGAACTACTTGTGTCCGTTTTAGCCCGACGGGACAGGAATGGGGGGCTGCAACCCCCATGGGGGTACTACTTTTTACCTTAGACGATGTCTCCACATTTACCCCAACAGATTTGGACGAGGAGGCTACCCCTACTTCCGTAAAGCAGGCTACAACTGGGCATGAATGGACAAAATCGATAATTATGGCCCTGCACTTGGGTAAGTGCAGTTTATATTCTGTAAATTGATGGTCCACTAAAGGATATATTATATTATTTAGTAGCTTTACCATTCCACCAACTTAGTTTTCTAGTTTTTTATATTGATATCTCTAACATGACATATTCGATTAATTGAAGATTATTGTTGTAACTGATGGCATGGAATGTTAAATGTATCTGATGCTTATTGATTTATATTCTATTTTTACAATTGTGTCGACATGTTTAAATATTCAGGAAAAATGATGAGGAAGTTATAGCTTCCATTATGCGAGAATCAAATTTAGAATTCTACATGATCAATAATTGAAGGCTGCAGTATGTAATGAAAAGGGTCATTTACATAAGCTTTTTTAGTGATTAGCGCTTTTTTATATCACTTCAATGCTTGTAAAAGTCATCATATTTTGTTTGATTTTAATATTTTCCTGTCTTACATTACAGATCGTAAGAGCATTTTTAATTTGTTAATTTTATATTTAGGACATTGAAAAGCAAATAAAATAAACTGAAATCAGCCTTTTTGTTTCAGCACTTTATGTTAGTTGCATAATTATTGTTTATGGTGGTAGCCAATTCAATAAAACATTTTTCATAGAACAAATTGTGCTACTTATTTAAATATACTTCATTGGGTGTGGCCCACTTATAAGATATTTGAAGCTGAATATGAGGCATTTTTTCATTTGCATACATTGACCTTTGAAGTAAAATTTTCTCATAGAGACTAGCTATCCACATGAAATATTGTAAAAATGACAAACTTTTACTCGACCTATAATAAATATTGAAGTGTCCGCATTTTTTTATTTTAGGTGAAGCACAGTTGCTTGATGAAACAGTGGATGCGGTTCCCATGAAAGAGGTATTTTTGTATTTTCTTAGCTTAAGTTTAAAATTCTTTATGCATACACTACAATTTAATAGGATTAATGTTCTTATGAAAAAATTTTTGATAAGTATTTATATTGCTACACAGAGTATACTTTGGATCCAACAGATCTCTCTAATAAATTAATTTGCTATGTTTGACGACCTTTAAGACCGAAAATCTGCAGCTGATCTTGGCACATGATGACCTTTTCATTTATCCAATCTTTATGAATATTTGTTGAAAACGAGTTTGTTATATTTGAAGTAGTTTTTCAAGATGCATATTAGATTGAAGCCTAGATTAATTTTGGTTATTTGGCCTGCTAAAATTTTTTGCATTCAATAGGTGATGCTCACATCTCAGGCAATCCCCACATTGCTCGTTTCAAAATTGCTATATGTGTTTGCACGTAAGCTGGAATCAGGGCGGTGCATAGAGTACCACCTTATCTGGATACGTGCACTATTTAGGGCCCATGGGCCTAAATTAAGGGTACAAGCAGGTAGGGACACGGAGGTGAGGGGAGCACTACGGGCCATACATAAGGTGATTGCCTTGTTGTAGCATTATATCAATCTACAGCTGTAGTATTTTAAATTATAAGTCAGTCTTCAAATTTAGGGACGATCGTTACTACAGTTGATATTTTATAAATTGGTGATCCACAAAATGATATATACTACTATTTTATAGCTTTATCACTCCACCAATTTCGTTTTCTGGTGTACATTGATATCTCTAATATGATATATTCCATTGATTTATTACTTCAAAAATTATTTCCATTTAATTGTTTGTCAATTAATAAATTTAGGAGCAATAATTAGAACTTTTCTGATAGATAATTCGTTAAAAGTCCGATATATTTTTTAATATAAGTATTTCAAATTGATCCTTCCCTATAATTCCAGATAAAAATTCGTGTTAAAATTTTACAATAAAAATTTAAAGTATACATATGTATATATTATGCTGCATAAATTGGCTTTGAAGAGTTAGAGTGACTGTTCGTTACATCGAAAAGAAATCAATTCGTGCCTTGGTGAGCCAGCAAATGTTCGGTTGCTGTCATTTCTTACTTGAAAATTTTTTTTTATTTTTGGCTATCATAATTCTTTTGTAATTTGAGAAAATATATTGACTGGTTTATATATAATGAGATAAGTTAACTGATGTCAGTTTATGGGACCTTAATATTTATTCCTTTTTATATTAAGAAGTTGAGAAAACCTGTTGATTGGTTTCTGTAGTACATTTTATTCTGGAATACAAGAAAAATTTTACTTAATCATTAATCGACATAGTACTTGTTTAATCGGTTTATCACGAATTAAATTTACCTTCCATTTACCTTTAGGCAATCACGGGACAAGAAAAAGATTTGTTTAAATTAGCAAAAGAGAACCAGTATTCTTTGAATTTTATGACAGAAAATGCTTCGTTTCCTAAACAAATCAAGCTTGAAGATTCTCTGATAGCAGAATCAGAGGCAGATAATGAGACTTTAGAAAACAGTCTTGGCACAGGGAAAAAATCCAAACGAAAGAGATCATTGCTGTAAAATATTATCGTGTTTTGTCTTTCCTGTAATGAACATTGTCAGAAATGACATTAATAAACGATGATACATAGAAGTATTATCAGTGGATGCAAATTTATAATCAGAATAGTTTTATTTGTAAAGAGGGAAAGTCACTGAAAGTACTTTTGTTTTGTTGTGGGGGGTGGGGAGTTTAGCAATAATGACTTCAGGTACATGATACTATCGCTAAATTATGTGATTATGATGTCATTTAATGACAGAGTTGACAAACCGACATGTACCTTTATATCTGGATCTGTTTTTTACAATCGGGGTTTGCAAGGAAACTAACCTGTGCTATAACTTTATTTGTCCTTTGAATTTCAAGTAAGATTTTATAGGGCATTCTGAATGGCACATCACCACCAAGCACATTCCGCGCCACTAATCAACCTCCAAAAGAAGAGAATTTATTTACTTATAAGCACATGATAGCACTCAACTATAAAACTAGTAGTAGAGGGATTTCACCCCTAAATATGGCTTTTTCGTATTAACTCAGACAAATTCAAGTATTACTTTGAATAGCTGTTCAACAAGTACCGTTTTATTTCTGTCACCAATGTTAATAGTATGCAGATTTTATTCAAACGACCAAATTATTATTATACAACATTAAGTCTGGCCTAAGGATTTTTCAGATTTTAGGAATGATGTTAATTTCATTGCCTTACTTTTGTATGTTTACCCTTGTCTGAGGTTTTTATGAGATCTTGGCCGAGTAACAGTTAATAGCAGTTAAATTCTTACTTTCACTTTGTGAAATTACGATTAGATATGCCATCATGTTTTTCATTATTTTTTACTAATTTATGTCATCGTTTGTTTTATCAACACCTGCGTTGACTGAGCATCAGCTGTTCCTGAGTGAGTCAATATTGGCCAACCCTAAAATAATTGTAATTAGCATATTGTATGGTAAAAAACCCAATTGGCACTTGAAGTGAATAGTTGATGGTAAGAAAAGCAGCTTTAAAAAGGCAATTAATAACTTGGTCAACAGCCCTCCACACTGGACATAATTCAAGTATTTTTCTTATGTTGCTGTCTTTTACTTCAAGCATCACTCACCCCCATTTTTGCTCATCGCAGTCCATCCTATTGCTTACAGGCACAATCACCTCCAGCAAAAAGATGGATCTGCTGTGGTCCCCTTAAACATTGACATACACATTGCATTTACCCTCTGCTCTGCTGAACTTGTAACCATTTCATTCCCTTTCCTAAATAAAAAGCAACCTCAATCAATGTTTACTGATGTCTTCCTTGTCTTTATTTTCAATGTATTTGTTTCACTTTGGCCACACAGAGTATATTGACCTTGATCTTGTAGTTTTCTGTGCTCAACCATTCTTTCTTCATTTCTCCACAGTGTATCTTGGTACATACAGTGTGCCCTTTCAGTGGCCCACTTCCAGCAACCAATTGCGCTGGTAGTTCAACCCTCCATGCTGCAAGTTGTTCTTGCACTTCTTGCTCATCATAGGCAGCCATCACTTGGTTAATATTGAAATTGTCTCTTTGCAGGTTCTAACATTTAAAGATGTCTATTTATTTCCCCCCTCTCAATTTTATTTTCCTTTATGTGCACTGGCCAGTTTCATCCTTCATTATTGCAATCACTCCAGGACTCATGCTACTACCCCCCTATCTGACAGGCATTGTGGTCTTATTGATGTATTTGCACACCTTGACATTGCCTCTAGTTCCTCTGCTGTCTTTGGACCAACACACCATTATGTTCTGTTTAAATTGACAGCATTCTTTGGAGCAAATTATCTTTACTTGCCATACCCAAGATTATAGAATGCAATCAAACTGATATCAGCATCACCAAATATGGGACTTTTTCCTGATGCCTAGATTTTTTCTGCTTTAGAAACTTTTGGTTTGATTTCCTTGTCAATATGCAACACCTATTAGACCTTCTACACTCCTGCACTGAATACCTTTTAATCATAGCTTGTTTTGAAAGATGGTTGCCGCTCTACTTAATTTGGAAAATTCTACACCTCTCAATATTTTTTTGCTCGTGTTGCTCCCATAACGAGTACACCAATCCACTGACTCTAACTTCCAAGGTGCAAAATACCTCCTTTCTTGTTTACACTGTAATGTTACCAATCTGTCCTGTACATGTTTCTCCCCCCCCCCCCTCCCCACTATCATTGGCAACGCTGATCCCAGCTATAGCTCTGATCCTTTTAGTAGCCTATTTACATCTACGCAATTTTCATTTTTTGGCATTCTTAAATCCAATTCTTTATGATCTTATTGATCACTAAAGAAAACATGACTCTAATTCAGGTCTTCATGAATTAGGTTTCTTGGAAAAAAAATACCACATTAAATATTTTGATATGTAAAAAATAATGACTTCTATTTATAGGCATCAGTGCATCATTTTTATCATCTGCCAGCCTGCACTGCATTCCTCTCATGTTAAACTCAACCAAGAGACCAGCTGTCTGGTTTGCACTATTTCAAAACGAACATAAGCAAATGTTTGGGCTATCAATAACTACTAGGGACATCAAGGCCAAGCTGCTATACTCAGTAACGTGCCACTCCTGCATCTCTTTTGATAGCAAGATTGTGAGTGAGAAGCATGTCCAGCAGAGGACTACAAAGCAAAGTCATGGGCACCTACATTTTGTATTGAGTTGTTTTTAGCCCATATGACTGTGCAGCATATCATCCAACTTTTCAAAGAATAACAGACAAAAAACAGATGAAAAGTTTGATTTATCAAAAAACCCATATCTCAGATGGTACGTACCTGTTTTGAAAAAGCTCATATATCCACACAACATGCTGGCAGCAAATTCATTGTCAATGTCTTAGTCATGGATCTGTTCTTTGACGAGCTTAATGCCAATTACATCAGTTTTTTGCAAACGTCATAAATCTGTTCAACTTATCTGATGACAATGAAAATGCATGAGATCAATGTTAAGAAGACCTTGCAATTCTAATCTTGTAGTGCAATACATGGCCATTAAATTGTCTATTTGCCAGGTCAAAGTAAGCTCAATGCTAACTAAGAAATAAACTGAGCTCAGTACTATTGGCAACATCAGCTAGAACAATGTATTGAGCTATGCCTGTGTTGTTGCTATTTACCTTGGTGATATCCAAGAAGTCCTCTGCAGGTAAGATATATTGTCATTATCTGTTTCAAATGATGCATCCACATATTATGACCTATTTACTTCAACCAGCAAATTGGCATTTAGTACAATAGAATTTTATTCATTATATTAGGATATACTACTTATTGAAAGGATCAAATTAGCAGCTCTTAAACAGTATGTGTTTGCCCATATGTTTCTGAAAGTTGCTACAAAGAAAATGTAACAACTTTTGTAGTTACAAATTCATGTAAATACTTTTCCGAAAGATATTATATGCAGCTCTTGAGGTTACCCTTATGAGGCCTGCAAAAAAATCCCTTGCAACTGTAGCAGCTCATCACCTCCTAATTTTTCTGCAGTATGTACTGTTCCACTAGTCCTTCTGGTGATACATTGAGCTTCTGCTTCAAAGGCACTTTCTATTTCTCTTTGTATTTCAGTAATATATTTGCTTACTTTTGCTTTTCAATTATTTGTATTCTTTAATATGATTGCTTTGCATGACACTTTCATAGTGTTGGACATTTAAGGTTAATTTTTCTTTAAGATTTTTTTTATTGCCATCTCATGCTTTGATGATTCTTGTGTTAGAAGAGCATACAGCTAAACAGCATGGCTTATCTACTGATGAAACCTGAATTTAATTTGTCTGATGTGGTAAAAGAAACTTAACTGTATCTTTTCTGACGGAGCCAACATAATGGCTGGTTGGCACATAGACATTGTTACTCAGCTAGAAGAGAATGCCAAGTTTTGAGTACTTTAGATGTACTGAAGCTTACATCAAGTGAACCTTTTCAACAAGGTACTGTTAAATAGAATCCTGGACAGAAACTTTGTAAAGTTAATGAGCAACATTTCTTCAGCACTTAGAAAGCAATAGAACCTTATTGCAGAAATGAATAGCCAGCAACGCCCTGAATGAACAACATGGTGGGCTGCAATGGAATTAGTGACAGAGTAATTCCTCTCCATGTTTGTATAGCTTTCCAATCTCTTTAGTAATTAAAACAATCTCCAAGTGAAGCCAAATGAATTCTTTTGAGCAATTGTAGCAGCAATTGATTCTATTATGAACATGCTCAAGAAGTCTATTGTCAAGCTGCAAGCAAAGAACATGCTCATACCACAGCAAATCCAAGAACTGGAAGACTTAGTTGATTTACTTGCAATAATGCTGGAGGTGGCAAGACCGTTGCAATTGATTGACAAGATTGAGAAATTGGAGACATGCACATTTGGTAGATTCTGTATTGATAAAGTGCAAGTTTACAGCTATCTGCACAACCAAGGGATATTCATCACCTGCTTATTGCTATTAATGGAATTGAAGAACAAAGAAATGATCGATGTGATTGGACCATTCATTTGTCAGATCATTGGTATATTTGAGATCAAAGTATGATGGACCTCAATGAATGAGGCATTCAAGGATGATATTTCTACTTAAATTCCCAGCTAGCTGACTGCACTACGTGGTTCTGTTTTGTAAACTCATCAGCAAGTATAGAGTTCAATCGAAACTAACCTAAAACGATCAGGCCATTGCTGATACTAAGTCACAACACAAAGATCTTTACCAAGCTGTTGCTGCAGAACCTTCACTCTAAACAGCATTCAAGGAATTTGATAATTTGACAAGCTTTGACGATGGTTGGGCACCAGTAAAGGGTCGATTAGAGCTGCTGTAGATCTCTGCTGGTGGATTTGCATAATTTTAGTGAACACTGCTGCAGCTAAAGCTAATGTCTAGACTAATGGTGACAATCGAATGTTGCTGACCAAGCTGTTGCTTGAAGGCATGCTCCAATCAAAGCAGTTTACGTCGTCAAGCCAACGTGAGGTCTAATCAAGGTAGAAGAACAATTTGACCATTAAGCATCAGTATTAGGGAATTTGACAAGTAAGCATCAATATTAGGGAATTTGACTTGCCAGAAATAAGCTAAAGTTATTAATATCTGCAATCGACAGTAAATACAGGGCCTACTCTAATTCATGATGGAAAGCTGCCCCTTTTCTGTCTTGGTATATTTCTATGAGCTCAATCAAATAGTTCTACCATCATCATTGAAGATGGCACAAAGGCAATGGATTTCAGCACCAATCTCATTCTGGATCGACATTCAATGCACATGTTTATAGTATAGCCCTAAATTCGGATATTGATTGCGCATTGGGAGGTTGAAGCTGCCCATATCTCTATGTAAAAAATAAAGAGACCTACCTGCCAAGGCCCTAGAATGAGACAAACATAGACAGTTCGTCCAAGTTGTTTTGTGTGCCCAAACATATTCATATTTTCAGATTCACTAAAATTAGTTCGAAATAATATTTCCAGCATATTTCACGTATTGTGTTCATGTTTATCATCATGAAAGAGAGTATACATTACAATATGAGCCTTAGTTTATGCACGATTTATTGAAAACATCAACTTACCAAATACCCAACCAAACAGAATGCTTATTCTGGCAAAAAATCATTGCCGTAATTGTTCTATTCAGCGTCAATAATTTTTGAAATTGTCCTCTTTCTATTTGATGCATTTAATTGAGCAGTTGCTTTATATGCGTGAATAAATGTAGAAAATATAAATATGTATGGGTGCGTATTGCACCAATGAACTGTCCTGTTTAAAAGAATTGAGCGGAGTACACTCAATTCATCCCCTGATCGAATAAACCTTTCTAAAGTCACTCTGTGATGAAGTTTTGAAGGTGAGCTGCTGTCAAATTTCTGACAACCTAGCTTTGATCTTAAGAATTGTTGCAAATACTATAAAAAAACTTACAATCAATACAAAAAAGGGTACGTATAGTACATGTCAGTTTTCCCATATGCATCTTGTTTATTTGAAGTTATATTAGATCTTAATCTTGCTATAGAGGAATGAAGTTGAAACGATTAAAAGCTCAGTTTTCACATTCCCAGCATTCGCTTCACTGATCTGTTAATTTTTTTTACTTTCACAGTAGTGGTGTTACTCAGCCTTCTCACGTTTGCACGTCGTAGGTAACCAGTGTTATGTCTCTTTCCTGCCTGTTAAATACTACAAAAAATAAGCTCAAAAATATACTCAATGATATAACTGTAAAAAATATAATTCATTGATTGAGATGCTTCCATAGATACCTATTCCAAATATAAATAACTATTTTTAAAGATATTATTGACATTATAAGATAAAATAAATAAAAAATCATCAAGATTTACAAGAACATACATGGAATAGCTTGAAGTAATGTCTCATGTTAAGAAAAGAAAACGTACATATTATAGAGACCAAGTAAAAATATTGTACACTAACCTGACCTCTCATTATAACACCATTTTTTGTGACTCGAAATCGTTTCTTGACTGCACTTTTTGTTTTGAATCCACACGATGGAGAGTTTGATGTTATACAAGATAGAGTTTTCGATATGGACAGATTAGGTTCAGTCACCTATACATTCAGTGCGTAAAAGTTTTAAAAGATTGAGTTGAAAGGAACAAATACGTGAATTTAACGTCGTTACCAGTCGCGCGAGTAATTGAGATATATTTCTTGACACGTTGATTTGAGAAAGTGGAAAACATGAATTCCGCTGAGGGCGAACATATTTAGTAAGCCCAAGCATAATACTTCGAAGCATTAATGACATGTAAATCAATACAGCTGGAGTGATATTTTGTATTTGCAGTACTCGACACAGTTCGAAAAACGGGACTTTTTTTTATTTAGCGTTTCTAAAAATTCAGTATAAAATAAATCAACTTGAGTCTAAAGTATGAGTGATTATTGCCTGCAATAGAAACGCAATCATTGTAGTGACTGCATCACTCAATGCTTCTCATGAAAATCGATTATAAAGTACAGTTCCGCGTCTATAACAATTGGACGTACAGATTGTACCTCGTCATATTGGTTTTGATTATGGTTCGCACTTTATCTTGGGGTTTGATTTCTAGTGCACGACACATGAGGAAACTTTGTAAATATAACCGATACTGCCATGGTCTACTGAGAAATTCGTGGCCCAAATTTAAAGGAATTCCTCGATTAGATCATGCTGATAATCAATGGCGAAGTTTTCGAGAGAGCTTTGCAATATTGGCGTTTGTAATGATATTGCACGTTGTCGTGAGTCGAATAACTCAAAAAATATTTATTCGGTTCGGCACTCATTGCGCAATTAAGGCTAGGCTCTTAGTCAACCTCTCACTATCGATTTTGTTCCTCGCTAAATTACACGGAAAAAATTCTGTATTTACTCTGGTATTCTCATTGATAAGTTTTGGAATAGGCAAGGTGTTTGCTGGTTCGCGAGTTTGTGTACCGCTTACTTGGATATATGCTTTAATGATGCTTTATATTAAGCAGACAGGTCACCAGTATATTTCATTACAAATATTTGCTGCCAAGGAGGCTTCTGATGATAATAGTACTTATCCATGGTTTTTCCCGTTGAACCTTTTTATTCTAAAGCTAATAAGCTTTAATCAAGATTTTCATAATGCCCGTCTTTCCCTTCATAGTTCAGGAGAGATTAATGTAAATGCTGACAAGTCTTTCTCACCACAGTATAGTGGACCTTCCAGTGTTACGTTAAAGCGCAGCATGCTTCATAATTCTGATGCTGATTATAGCCTTATTAATTTTCTCGTTTATTGTTTCTATGCACCATTATACGTTGCTGGTCCGATAGTTTCCTTTAACAAATTTCAATCTTATATACAAACATCTAGTGCACTAAATTTTTACCAAATTGTGTCTTACTCGATACGCCTGCTGATTGCATTTATTGCATTAGAAGTAACTCTACGGATTGTGCCAACATTTGCCATAGCAAAATCAAAAGTATTTCTTCAATTCAGCATGCCGCATTTAGCAATGTACTCATATTTCCTGCTCCATAATATGTGGTTAAAGTTTCTGGTAAGTTTAAAATTTATCATTTAGTTCTATATTTTTCAGAATAATGTATTTCATATTTTTTTCATTTCAAAATATTGCATAGATTTGAGTGCTTATGTGCTAATTTTCGTATTTTGATAGAAAATGAAATTTTATCAATTCTTTAAGAATTCGCAAATACAAATTTGTAACCATAAACACTATTTGAATTACCGATTCTCGTAAAATTCATCCAGAGAAATGATTGAAATATGAATGCTTGTATCTTTTTTCACAGGTAATTTGGCGGTTCAGTCGGCTTTGGGCCCTTCTGGAAGGAATAGACCCCCCTGAAAATATGCCTCAGTATATTGCAAGTGCTACAAGTATTTCATCTTTCTGGTCCAACTGGCACAGTAGTTTCAATAAATGGTTAATTCGGTACCTATACATTCCATTAGGTAATAAAAGTCAAGCATATATAAATGATATATGCAGTTGGCGAAGAACTATCTCTACTACTGAATATATATATAAGCATACATTTCTTAATATCAATGTTCATAGTATGATGTATCCATTTTATATCTTTTAAAGTGGATTATTCTTAAATTATACAATGAAAAGGTGTGAATTTTACAGCTGATATTCAGAAGAACAAAAAGCGTGCACAGTACGTAGTTAGCCACATTGTTCATGGATTACAGATTTTCATGATTGCTATAAATAATGTGCTGTTATCACGGATTGAAATGATGAACTAATGTTCTGTCTTTTTTGCATTTAGGGGGCCGTGATAGACGCTGGCTTGGTACTTTCATCTGCTTTGCCTTTGTTGCACTGTGGCATGATGCTACGTTGGAAGTGTGTTTATGGGCTGGACTTAATGTATTCTTTGTGGTGATCGAAGATTGCGTAAAACTTTTATATGGGTATCAAAAATGGGTAGAAATCGATAGTATTGCCTATAGAGTGGTCTCTAGTATTGGCAGTGCTTTTGGGTTACTTATTTTGGGAGGGGTGAATTTGACTGGCTATGCCATTGGTTCTGAAGGAGTAGAGTTTCTTACAAGCAAAGTGCTCCATTTCAGTGCACTTCGTTGCGTTTTATTAACATCTCTGTACGTGTTCTGTTCTGTACAAATTTTTAGAGCCATAGATGATGGCGTTTCGTGGTTGAGTCTTCGAAAACAAAGCAATCCGCAACGCATATACAAATATAATTTATGATTTTTTGCCTTATTATTGTGCTATTGCATTGAGCTAATTCGTCAAAAATGGTAAGAATAATGAACATTTCCAGGTGCATGATTCAGGGTACACTAAAGTTGCTCTATTTCAATTGATTAAAAGATCTTCAATTTTTTATTCGGGAAATAGAATTATTATTCAGAATTTTTAATCAAAAATTATACATTTAACTTTAGTCACAGAACCAATTCCAACCGATGAAGAATCTTATAAATCATTTGCAATTCAGTTTACATGATCATAATCCGCATGTTTTAAAGATTCAGATAATCTTACTGTTCAGTTTTTCGGCCTGCTTTTACGGGGTGGCATATATTTGTTTCTAATCAACCAGTAATTAGAATAGCTTATAAAAATGAAATTATGATACCGTAGTAGCCAAGTTCTTACTGAGGACGCACAAACAAAAACATATTCCTTAACACTTAGAATAATAGTGCCTTTGATAATGTATGAAGTAAATTTTTTTACTTGAATGTTTTTTTGTGCAAAGAGATTGGAACCATTCATTTTGGCTGATTTGATTTGCTTACAATGTGATATCACGAAACAATTTTATTTTTCATGGAAAATCTTTCTAGGTAGCTTCTATCCTTGTTCTAAATTCATTACTACAGCTCAAAGAAAATAGAGATATAAAACGAGTTTAGATAAATTAAGATATAAACATCTTGACAGTTCAAATATTGCTAGAGGTGCTACCCTTTTGTATTGATGTGTAAACCATAAAAACCGTCAATAATCTTTGACATTAAGTACTAGAAATAGCCAACGAATGAGGAAACAACCTACTAAACCGATTTCTACCTTTACATTGTTAATCAATTGAACAGGCTGTCAGTCACGTATATATTACATTTACTGCAAATAGAATGTTCGAAAAGGAGACTGATATTGTTGTGGCAAAGATAAATAAGTCCCGAAATCTTCCACAGTTTCCATTCTGTGTAAATGTTTCTAGACAATTTAAAACAGACTCAGTATGAAGTGATTGCATTTCTTGACCTAGCCTGTAATACTCGAAGCCTGCTTTTCTTCCTATAAATTTTTCATAGACTTAAACCAAGGTCAATTACAGGTTAAGATAAAATTTAAAAAATTCAAGGAATTTTACCTAAAAAGTTGGAAAATTTTTACTTATTCCTCAATTATCAGAAAATCATACCATGACTTTACATATTAATCTACTTTTCAAAGCCTCAGGCTTTAAAGACTTGCACTATTTTAAAGATTTTCCTGCTATATCAAGCGCCCTCACAGTAAATCGTTTATGTCTATTTAGCATTTCAAATGTACTCATTCTCCAATAAATGCTTCTAAAATGGTAAAAAAATAGGTGGCAGTAAAACTATTATCGATCAAAATAAACCACAGAACTGTAAGGAGAGAGAGAGCCAAATACTAACAGGAACCATTCCCAAGAAATAGAAGATGCAGAGTAGTTTTGCTAAGCGGCCTGCAGAGTTTCTTAATCCAGAAACTTGAAGAATGATGACACTATTTTGAGCTGGGGGCATGCATGCCTGAAATAAAAAGAAAAACACCATACATTCCTTTAAATACATAAATATACTGAAAATTTCTACTTAAATTTGAATTGAGATAACTCAACTACTTTTGATAAATACTATGTGTTTCGATATCGCTAGCCATATCTAGTTTAATAATTGTCTACATTGATCCTAAATAGTATCTATAGTATGTAATCCAGTGTACCGGATGCTATTTGAACATGCGCTTAAAAATTTTCTAGAACATTACTCACTATGAAGGATAATTTTCTTCAGTTTTTGGAATCAATATAGTAGCACTAACAGGACTATTTTGATGCCTTCCTCAATAACTGAAATAAAACAGCATCTCAATAGTATTGGTAATCAGTATTTCTCACAATATACCAATATAAAAGAATCAGCATTTTCCTCAATCGATTCATTTATAACTTCTCTTATACAATCTTATTGGTGCGATTGAGTTTCTTGAGCTAATAAAAAATAATTGTTACAGCCTTACTATTTATTACAATTTTGTGTCCAATACCAACATGAACATACATGCATAAAATTACTTGGGATATAGCAAATGTCGGGACTACCAAATTGATTTCCTATATCCTAATATCTGGAGCTGAACTTTACATTTTTAAAACATTCGGTGTGGCAAATTTATTACATTCAAAGTTTACTCTACCTCCATCATTAAGACAAAAAGGAGGACAGGATCCCGAGATAAAAAATTTGCTTTCAGCAAAGCCATAAGAAGTAGTGCAGTTGCAATGGGAAGCATAAGCCACCTCACAATGCTAGCTACTGCCAACTGCAATAATTAATCAAACAAATATACAAATTTTAAATTATATGGTAAATAAGTATGCTCATTTTTGCATTTAGAATTGATACTTTAAGCATTAGTATAAATTAGTGCTATTAGCACTAATTTATGCTTACTTTTGATCGATTCAAACTTATTCTTGAAATGTTGTCACCTTTTAAAGTAGAATAATGGTACACAAAATGATGCTGGTACAATTATGTCCCTGCGGAACTTTACCATGCACGCTTGCACTATTTTTATCTCCCTAAAATTTTTGTTGATTTCTGATCAGCATTAATAACACTAAGCATTATATTGAGACATAAAAACTGGACTGCAAACAATGCTATCAACACTAAATACGGCAATGAGTACAGTAACGCATGTGATACATCGAAAGAAAAGTAAATTAGCAATACGTAATGGTTGATGTACAATAAAAAGTCAGTAAGATTTTTATTCAAATATTTTACTTAAAATAGTATATAATCATCCTCAACACACAGCATAAATATTCATGAAGGATATCATAAATGTATGCTACACTGCCAATAAAACCTAAAGTTTTAAGTAGAACTCACTAAAAGCTATATTATCATCATTTCACTATATAAACTGGAATAAATTACTGATAATATTGAAAAATTACAATGTCAATATTTGAAATTGGTTACTTTATTACATGGAAAATTAAACCCACAGAATCAAACCAGTAAATGACCTTATATGTGGGATGTGCAAATTTAGAATTGGGGATATAATGGACGAATAAAAAGATGCTTTTCCTCATTTAAAAACTACTACTTAGACAATGAGAAATCAAATAAACAGCAACATGCTTATGAAATACATAGGAAATCAATGAAGCCTCTAACCGCTGTGTTTTGGAACTGTTGTGGAATGCCTTTAATTGGGGTTCCCCAAACACATTCAAATATTCATCTGGTTAAAAGAAAATACTAAATTTATGGTGCATTTTACACAGAGACATTACCTTTTTGAACGTAGATTTTTGTAGTACTTTTTCATTCTGCGCATTTGCAAAAGATCCAGCTAGAACCAAAATACCACACGGAGTGTATGCTTGAGATAGCAATTTCAAAGAATTCCATATGAAACTAAAGGGAGCATCGGATCTCACAAACAGCCACTTAAGGGGGGCAGAAACCCCAATCAATAACCCAAGAAAGCATGCCAATATTGGGGGACTCATGATTCTTTTTATCCTTGGTGAAGTAAAAAATGAATGAATGTTTTTAAAAATAGTACATCTTCGTTCAAAACGACATCTTTCGATAAATGATTCTGCCTTGGATATACCATTTAAACTTGTAGAAATTGGTTCAATAGGTTGATTTTTTGTCAGGGTGCCATAACCTACTGTCCAAAATGTTGGACTCCAACCCATCAAAAAGAAGGAAATATATGAAATAGCTCTAGGAAGTAAAGTAGGATCCGGGTTGCCTCTAAAAAGGGCATTTGAAAATATAAGAGGAAGTATTCCAGAATTTCCGAAAGCAGAGCACACCTAATATTACAATGAGACACCATCAAAGCACAGTTTAGGAGTGATTAATTGAATATGTAAACTGCCAAAGTTTTGGCAGATCTAATCTATTCAATGTATATATGAACCCGTAAGTTTGTGTTATACCTATGCATGTATGCTTTAACTCGCATAAACTTGATCAATTTTAAGTAAAAATAAACAACTAACATTGAATATATCCCATTAAGATATTTCTAACCGTGGCTAGGTAAATACTTGTTAATGCTGATGCAGGCAAACAGAGTATACGATTCAGTGTACTAGCTTCTATTTAAAAATTCAGTTAAAGAACAAGTTTCAAGAGACAATACATTGAAGTATAATTACTTACTTCAATTGATAAAAATCCGATTTCCTGGTTAAAGAAATTTGACAAGAAAAGGAATTATCATACCTGAATTTCGCTCCCTTCCTCAGTTGAAGCATCAATTTTAAGCAGTTTCATGAACATGTTCGAAGCAATATATCCAAAAGTGATTTGCGCCCATGCAATCATAGGAATTGGAAGTAAAATTCGAATCGACGCTTGCATTGCCGTCTCTGCAACATTAACTAATAAGAGACTGGGGAGAAAGATGTTGTAAACCAACTGTTGCATAGAGAAACTTTTTAACATGAAATTCGCAAGGAATAGGTGCAAAATTATTACAAATTGGACGAATATGCAAAAAACGTAAACTTCATGGCAAACTCAGAAGCACTAAAAACATTTCAAAATGAATTCCTTATAATTAAAAAAATTGAAATATAGAAGTTTAATAATTTATTCAACAGAAATACTAATATTGCATAAGTCCAAAAATTTATTCAGTGTGCTTCTCCGCCCCTTGCTCTCTCAAAATAAATGAATCCATTTCCTTCTAGGAAATAAATAATTGCCATAATATTCTATAAAAATATAAAATGCACATAAATTAATTAATATTTTGGAGTCGCACAATAAATAGTTCTAAGTCTAGGAAACAAGAATGGCGAAAAATAATTTAATTTTCATTAAAACAGTTATTTACTTCAAAATTATTAATTTTGTTGAATCATATAAATTATTGTTTGGATCTAAATGCGATTCAAATGGGATCAAACTGATGCAAAGGAAATGACAAAACGAATGGCTAAAAATTACATGGCATTCTTGCTGCATAGATTTTAGCTTTCTTTTTTATTCAAATATGAACTAAGAAAACGTTAAAGATCTAGAGAGAATGCACCAAGTTTCAATTAACTTTGAGAGAAGCTTTTTCTGCAGCACATTGGAGAATTAGAAAAAATTTATGATAGCGCACTAAACAAATTACCTGCGAGAGCGCGGACACGTTCTGTGGAGACAATACTCCTTTCTTCGCCGCCACAGATCCTAACCCACAGCAAGTAACTAGTTCTGCAACAGCGCAAACTGCAGAGGAAACGACAGTTGGATGAGGAACGAACTGGAGTGACATTGTTGGGACATGCTTAGTAGGCACAAACTTATTATAATTGTGAGGCACACTATTATATGTGAATGAAAATGCTCTAGTTGAAGGAAGCAACGCAATCACGATAGATACGATGCTTAACGGACGGGTTCGAAAATATAACATTTGATACCGGATTATCTTTTGCGATCTATGATTTGCATGACAAAAATCTTTATAAGCAAACTGGTAGTACTTATCGATTGCATTGAAGTTAAACTTAACGGAAGCTGCATTTTCACGACTAATCACGTTGCCACAAATCAATGATTATAGACTTTTTAAAATAAGTTAAATCGAATAAATTTTTTAGACTTATCTCAATTATGTACCTCTCTTTTAACTGCAAGAATGATCAATAAATATAACCATTCACTTAGACGCAAGATGCTTTAAAACAACAGTGGCATCTTTTCTGTGTTCTCACATTAATATGGAATTGACTGGCAACATTAAATATACACGTTCGCACCTAAATTGACATGTTTAGTGGTGGCTATTACATAACATGAACAGTTTCCAAGCATAGAACATCACCTCTACTATTCATGTACTTAAAAAAATACATCCAAACAAAATGCAAGGACTGCGCAATATTGCAAAGAAAACATCATGGCTATAAGTTATATTTGTTCAAGAACAATTTTAATGAGTTAAAATTATAAAAAAATTTATTGAAAATAAATCTGCACTAAAAAAGTCATTTAGATGCATATCCATATTGTATTGAAGATGTTTGTAACTGCAAAATGGAGAAAAAGTGAACTGAATAGAAACATAGAGTCATTCTGGTATTGAGTAGAACATAGAGAAGAGAGTTTTTTGTGCTATCAATGCAAGAATGAAGGTACTAATCATTCCTCATTCGAAGCAGAATCAAATATCGAGCACCTAAATTACACTTTCATTTTGTGTATAGTAGGTAAAAAATTACAAAATTCTTGTTTCTAGCCAATAAAACATTATATGCTTTAATCTTAGCTGTAGAAATGTAAACAAATATCTTAATATTTAAACCACACTCAATAATAATTAATTTGCTGGATTCCTAGCATCACGTTATTATTAATGAGCCAGTGAAGATAACCCAGTCATACTCATGTAGCAGTGCACACTTGTCTAGAAACATACTGATAACAGTTATATCAACATTTTACCCATTCACTGGTAGCATGCCCAGCATTTGTAACATTGAGTATACACCCACCCACCCACTTAAAGTGATGTAACTTTAGGAATGACTCAGTAAAGTTCCAGCAACAGATATATCAAGTAAAAACTGTCCAGTAACAAGAATGTTGCAGTAAATACAATCCAGCAATGCTAACATGACTGTGTTGGTAGTTTTATTGAAGGGGACTTTTTGAATAAGGTAAAAATCGTACTCAGCACTATATATAGCATTTTAATGGACGCCTTCAAGGTCAATTGATTACAATTGATATGTGTCCATAATTTATATGCATAGCCAGTTAATACATAAATATTTTGGATGTAAATCAGTTACAATAAAGATGTATAAGACAAGTACAACCGAATTAAATTATTTGATTTATCATGTAAAAAATCGAGTGCAAAAAATTTAATTGGATACAATTTTTGCTTCTAAAAATTTTAGTTGTCTAACCAGAATCAGTATAATCAAATGCAATTGGTTTGCATAAATTTTATTTGACCAATGAAGTTTTTTTAAATTGAAGTACAAAAATAAATGGTTTCACAGCAAGAATAGGTACTTTAAAATTTATATTCTAGACTTTGGTGACATTTTTGATCACCATTGGGTTTCATAGCGATGGCATATCATACAGCCATAAACTGAGTCAAAAAATTATTCCAATTCTCAAACAGAATTTTTGAAGAGAGAATAAAACAAAGGAATTAGAATTTGTAAACAATCCAATCATTCATTCATTCATGAACTCCAAAATTGGCTCTGTACTCTGTTATAGCTTCTAACAGTTCAGGGTCTTTTCCACTTGTAAGGAAAGTCAAAATTTGATCTAGTCCGATAACGCTGACGACAGGTATGCCAAACTGAAAAATAAGGTTTTATAGTATTGAAGCTTTTAAATCATTTATTATTTCTAAGCTGATGAATAAAATTGAATCTATGCCAAAGATAGTTAAATCTACAAATCAACTCTTACACTGATTTGGCAAATCAAAGGATTCATTGAGTCAATCTACGAATTCATTGTTTCAGTTGCGCACGTATTGACTAGCTGTTTCATTTCTAAAAACAAAAAATTAACAACCTCTGATCAGACTAGAACCTCTACACTGACAAGTTATCACACACAAGACATGCCTCTGAACCACGGGTTTGTACCTCTAAATATTATAGCATTTTAATTGTCTCAAGAACAACTAATTTTATAAGAATCTTAAGTATTGTGCAAAGTACTGCGTGAGCATTTAAATGGCTCATGATCTCAGCCCCTATTTTCTTCAATTGGCATAGCAATGCTATTCCATGCATGATTACTCAGTGTAATACCAATATACAAAATCTCCATTAAAAAAAAACATCCCGTCGCCTTAATATTTCAGCATATTTTAATCCATATATTTTTTCCCCTAATTTCATGATGAATCATAAGCTAAAATTGACTTTTGGGGTATGCTTTGTGCAGCCACCCGGATTGCTGGTATTAAGCACAATGATAGTTTTATCATCTAGAAAACAGAAACATTAAAAAACTTCTACAAATTATAATAAAATAATTTATACTTACTTCAATCTCGACCTGCTGGACCGCAGATAATTCGCTGTTTCCCGCCTTTTCTTGACGATCTAAGGCAATAACCACCCCTGCCGGAATGCCACCTGCCTGTATGAAAACAGAAATACGCATGGTCCAATTACTTTATGTTTAAAATTAAGAACGCACAAACAGTCTTATACATTATATACTTCAAAATTAATACAATCCAATTGATAACATGATGCATGCTAGGAAAATTATATTAAAATATCATAAAAAACTGCAATTCAACAATCAAAATTCATTTTGATAAAAATTATTTTTAGAGTAATTATTACTTTACAACATAGTGCATACTTCTCCTTCATCTAAAAGATGCCTTCTCTGTGACATTATAATGTTTTCATTTCTATCCTAAAGATACCATATTGTAGTACTATTGATGGCATATTTATGAATTCGAATTAGTTCATGAATACCCTACCTGGACTATGGTCTCTATGGCTTCTCTAATTGCTGTACCAGCCGTAATTACATCATCCACAATAAGTACCCTCTTGCTAGCCACTGTTCCCCCTACCAGTAAGCCTCCCTCCCCGTGGTCTTTCTTTTCTTTGCGGTTATAGCTATAGGCTACGTCGAGGCCAAAATCCGAATATAGGGTATAGGATACAGCTGCACCGAGGGGAATTCCTTTGTATGCCGGTCCGAATATAACGTCAAAGGATAACTGAATGCAGATCAATGATTTTTTTTACATTTTAAAGATTTAAGAAATTATGGCAGTAGGGATATGAAGGCAAATAAAAGCATCCTGCAAGTAGATTAGGCTATGGTACTATTCTTATAAGCCCTGAACACATAGAGTAAATTTCTTATGTAAGGAAAATGTCAAGAGTAAAAAATTATCTCGTTAAATCTGAAAATTGCTATATGGAAAAATTTGAAGTGGAATGTACAGTATGACTTGTTCATTTATTTCTCAAGCGGAAGTTCGTTATAAGCAAATTCATTATATCCGAAGCTCACTAAAAATTTAAATATATACTAGAGTGCCAGCAGCAAAATATAGAATACATATTATAGAGCTAAACGAGCGACCTCTCATATGTCAATTTGTTGCATTTTATGCTGCCAGTCTGTCTGTACAAATGATTATAAGGCTCCAACCATTTTCCTATCGACCTAATTTGCCTTTTTCGTAAAAATTGTCATACCGCCACTCGAAGTTTATAATACATAATATATTTTCAAAAATATTTCTTGAGATTGAAGAAGTTAATGAAAAGTCACACAGTGAAGTATCAGCATATAATAAATATTTGGCCACGTGCATATAAAATAAGAGAGGAACATAGAAAGGTGTAGCATCAACAGGACTGAATTTGACCAATATCGTGATATTTTGACCGATCAAAATGCTGAAATTCAGTATTGTGCAATCCCATTGATACATAATTACCTTATCTCTTGCACCGATAATTGCCTGAGCATACACGCTTCCCAAATTTGCAAGGGCTTTCCCCGAACTAAATAACCCAGCATTGAAAAAATAAGGACTTTGTCTTCCGCTCTTTAATACAAAACTTCCGAACTTTAAGACATTTTCAGACATCGCAAACTCGATAAAATCTTGCTGATAAGGTTCGATTTTTGCAACCTTAACAGAATTATTATCACCTTCACAAACTACCTAAAAATATAAGGATAGAATCAATAAGGATAAAATGTAATGATATGGGTTGATTTTGCTTTTTTTTCTTACTGCCATCAAGATAAATGCATCACAGAATTTGTGATATTTTCGTATGCACATTTATAAATTTAACACAAAAAATAATGGCCCGTGCCAGGGCTATAGACAGTTCAAAAAGTGATCCATGAAAAAAAAGTTTCACAGATCAGATTAAATTATTTTTAAACTGCTGATGTGATTCGTGTTTTTTGTTAATTAACTTTAATTGAACTTATCCACATTCTGCTGAAATCTTTTAAATTGACCTGATTTGAAATTTTGTCATCGATCTTATATCCAATTTCATGCACTGATTTCCCAAGTTGAGCTCTACATATTATTCCAAATATGTCAAATTTGTCCCATAAAGGAAGGCAGGTTATTCAATGAAAATTTGGATTTTGAAAAAAATAATGTCGCATGGATATATAATGCCATATGGACGTACTTACAATCTACATATAATTCATTTCTGGATGCTATGGAAAACAGACTTGCCTGTTTAATTCTATGCTTTGCGCGTACTGCATTAATATCATCTCGAAATTTTTTTGCTGCTGATCCCGGGTCTTCTGCGGTACTGATTCCCCTAGATATAGGTACTAGTAAACCCATGCCTTCAGCATCAAGTGCAGCGTCGCAAGCTGATTCAAGGTCCCCTCCTTGAGTTCCAATACCTTCAGTTATATTCGATATCATTAATAATGCAAATATGCATCTTTTGAAATGCTTCCATTCATCAATAGAAGAAAAATAGGATGTGGAAATAAGTCAACTAATACAGTTAACTTCAGATACAAAGAATTTTTGTTAAAATGAATTTTAGGTAAAACGAATGAACAAAAGAGTTATTTTGTGCCAAGTTCATCTGCAGATTTTCAAATGCAGTACATTTATTTGGTGGCATCCGAATACTGCATAAAAATTACAAAAATCGATTTCTTTTTGCTGAAATAAGCGTTGCGGTAAAGATTAGCAATTATTGGGGGAGAGTGATTTAGGACTTTAAATAACAAAGACCTGTTTTAAATTCGGTATTTTTGATTATATATCGGATTTGGTAGTTTATTACTCTATCAAAATACTGTGAATTTATTTAAATTAATTCACAGCAGGCTTTTGTCAAAGGCGATGCCAACCACAAAATGGCATATTAAACCTTAGTGAATATAATGTAGCATTGATTCCGCTTAAAATAGACAAAGCTTCTCTTTGAACAATTTAAATAAACACCCAAGGTAGCTACAGAAGTGAGTTTCCTGAAAAATTGTTTATTATTAATCAATTTCAAATGTTTATGAAATACTAGATTTCATTGAGGGTTATGGCCAATGAAAAAGAACAAATTTAATAGGGTAAATTTAAATCAAAACTTGTAAATTAGTTCGGCGATAAGCTATAGTGTTGATACTTTTGTTATCCATGGATTTTATGATGCCAATGGCAATAGAATTATAAAAAAGAAAAATATCTAGAAAACTGTCATTGGACCAAACCTTAAATTTTACCATAAAACGATAGCGAGCCTGCACATGTTTAGTACTGTGATTATATTTGAGTCAATCGAAGCACTTAATATCAAATTTCGCATCTGCAGATGATACTCCATAAACTGATGCAGTTGGTCACACAAAAAAACATCATTTAATCGAATATATCATTTAGTTGACTATTGATTCATGTAAAATCAAATGTACTTTAAAACGAATAACTATTCCATTTGAAAATTAAGCAATTTTTTAAGTTTCAAAAATGACATTACCAAACAAATGTCAGCTTGATAAGATTTCAAATTTTACCTGGAGCTAGAATCCAAAGCTTTGGTGCAGCTTTTCTTGTCCTTATAAGAGCATCAGAATCTGTGGCTCCAACGACCAATCCAACATTATTTTTATCGCCATTCCACTTTTGCGCTAAGGAAGCGATTTCTTCGAATACAGCATGACCCGAGCCTGCTAGTCTGAGGCTCTGGATATCTGAACTACTAGGGTTTGAGGTTTTGCATAAGATAAAAACACCATACGCAGGGTCTTTTGTGAACTATAAAGAAAAAAAGATGCATGTCTAGTACTTGCGCATATAAATGTGCTGAGTAAATTAGTAAGAATTTGTAAGAAATAAGGAGAAATCCAAAGAAAACAAAGTTAAACTGAATATTTCAAACAAAAAAATGTTTAAGTACATTCACAGGCATTTAGAAAATTAAGAGTATACTTAAATATCAAATTTTAAAAATTGAAATCTTCATTTGAGTTAATGAGGGCAAAAAAAATTGAAAATTATTGCGTACATAGAGGTATACATGTCAAAACTATTCCCATAGAAACAGTAATTTAAACTTCGTTACCCAAACTATGAATCAATTTTTTAACAGAGAATGTAAGGTACATTCAGGTGTAATATAAAAAACTGCTCTACATTAAGGAATTTTGTGTACAAATATATATATATACATATATATATATGGGTGCGTGCATGTACAGTAAGTTACTTCAATTAGAAAAAATTCAATTTTAACAAATCTTTATTACATATAAACACCAAAGTCAAATTGTGCCAGGTTTAGTTTAAGATTTTAGATATAGCGACCTGCCAGATTGATATCAGTAAACTTTGGATTTTGATGAAATTGCTTTCAAACAAAAAATTTTAATTACTCCATGTTCATATTCAGATTTTCGGATATAATGAATTTCGGAAGTAACGAATTGATTCGGTGGTCCCGACAGAATCATTCTACTTGAAGTTTACTGTAATATTGTGCAGAGTGACAAAGTTATAATGTAGCTACTTACTGGAAGCACTGTGTCGATTCCCATATATGCATTGATTGTGATAGAATCGGCGCCTAGTTCTGAAAAAGCAGCTTCTGCATATGCAATAGCAGTACTTCCGATATCGCCTCGCTTAGCATCTAAAATCACCGGAATATCTGCTGGAATATACTTATAGTCGAATTTAAAAAAGTGAATAAGCGCTGTGTTGAAAATTAGACAAAATAGACTCGCATTTCATAATTCAAATATCAAATTTATGTAGAATCTACTTTCAGTTGAGGTTACACTTGTTTAAATGGTGCTCTTTTCTAATATGAGCATTTTTTCTCAAGTACAATTAATTATGAATAAAATTGTAAACATGGATTTTTTTTTCAAAATTGATTCCCTAAAATATTTCTCTTGATAGAAAACATAGGATGGCGTTTTAATGATATTTGCAATCATACTCCATAAGCAAAAGCGTTCAATTGGAAAAAATATCAAAGTTCATGATTATGAAATATATAGTATCCTTTCAGTGGCGTAATTGCTCTATGGACAGCTAAAAACATTCTAGCATTTGAGATACAATATTTTTGATTGCCACTAACGATAATCGATATAAATGCTAGGCGAAATTGTACTGTGATCAAGTTCTGATTATAAGCATTCAACTAAAGCACATTAATTCAAGGTGAAGCTAAATGCTGCATCGGGTATTTCAAAATCGAATTCATCCATAAATAATAAATTAATTTTCCACAATATGCAGATAATCTGTACCGAAGACTTTGTAAATTGAAGTAAGTTGAATTTCAGACCTGGATAACTTCTTTTAAAGCAGCGATCCCATCGGATCCAAATGCTTCGAAAAATGCGGCATTCGGTTTATAGGCTAATGCCACGTCAACGGTTGCATCAATCAACCGCTTACAGAACTTGAGCGCTCCTTGCGCCGTCTTCTCTTGCAGTTGTATACCATGAGGATCCAAACCGACGCAGAGCAAGGAATCAATAGTCTTTGCTCGAACACTTAATTTATCAAAGAAACCTGTTCCGGATAGGGATGCAAACACGTTCCCTTCACGAAACGAACCCGTTGAAGCCAGATCCTTTGCATCGCTTTCGTCTATAAGCTGAGCCATTGAGGCGATTAGTTAGTTAATAGAGAGAGAACTAAAGAAAATTTCATTTCAATTCTAGCACGAATTTCTGTCAATATTTTGAAAATTTTTAAATAAATTGTCATATAAATTCGTGTCCACTTGTAAAATATTGACGTGATTAAAAGTGAAGAAACATAAGCTTCTAGATACTTACAGAATTTCGAACGGCATGGAATCAAAAAATACTCATTGGTCATTTCCCATGGCGCCGCCAAGCGATGATGAAATTGATGAAAAGCAAAATTCATATAAGCCAACATTTTCTCGTTCTCCCTCACCTAAGCCACCATTTTCTTCTTCTCCCTCACCTTGGCCAACATTTCCTCGTTCTCCCTCACCTAAGCCAACATTTCCTGCTTCTCCCTCATCTGATTCTCCAGAAAAAGCATCTGATTCCCCAGAAAAAGCATCTGATTCCCCAGAAAAAGCATCTGATTCCCCAGAAAAAGCATCTGATTTTTCCTCATTTAGTTTATCTTGTGAAACCTTGAGGAGCATTAAACCGCGTCAAGCACAAAAGTTAGACAAAAATCCCAAGAAAAGTTTAGTACCAATAACTCAGAATTTAGAAATAGCGAATTTATCAAGTAGAAAAAGAAAATTCTCTTATGATAATTCGTGGACTGATGTGCCATGGGCAGCATTTGTGCATGCAAAGTATAAAATCGGACTTGTAGAAGACAAAATGTTGTTTATCGGCCTCGAAGCTGGCGAGAAACTATGCTTTGCCGGGAGTGCAATGGTGCGATGCATTCGTGGCTGTGCCCTTATTTGTGGCTACAAAATGGATGCCAACGAGGGCCAGGGATTTAAAGAAGGTTTGATGAATTAAATGTAATAATATAAGTATAGATATCATTCTAAATTTTTATCACATTGCTGCATAAAATGTTTTGTGGTGGATTCATACTTGTGTTGAATCTTGGTATTTTTATAGCGTAATCCAAATTATCCTATATCACAAGTCCATCGTAATATAAAAAAACTCTAATTCTAACAATCGAAATTGCCTAGGTTAAATCAATTCCCTGTGTATAGCCCCATATGTTCTCCCCTTTCCTGTTGCACGATATTTATCAAGCAGCTTTAATTTTGCTAAAATAGGGAAAAAATTATTTGAATGTAAGGTTACCTGGTATTTAAATGAAAAGTTTTACGGGCCAAATTATCTCCTTTTTGCAATGCAAATTGTCTAAAGCTATGATTTTGATGCAAATGAGTGCAATAACATATTTTAAGAGTTACCGTATTGCAATAAAAATTTTCATTTTTCCAATTAATTGCAATATTCATTTTACAGCTTTGGGTTCAATCGTAGTTTAGACGTCAATGAGATAAATTTGTTTCTTTATACTGCTGTTATGTAAAAAAACTAATGATTATCAACATAATTAAAAAGTGTTTATGCCATCCACATAAAGTTGTTTAAGATTTGGAATGAAACCATATTCTTACAATTGCACGTGCATCTTGAATTGTTTAGAACTATTGAATACTTATTGCTAATCCATTTTGTTTTGAATTGTTGTATTCAGTCCATTCTGACAAATATAGAGCCGCATTGATTATAGAATCTGTAGTTCCGCAAAATGAATCTACTGGCGAAGTGCTAAATGGTACGTAAATTTTTGATAAAAATATTTTTTTTACTGATTGGGAATATTCCTTCAAATTCTCAAGTTACCCTCTCTAAACATACAAGAATTTTCTGTGAGCAAGAAAATCAAAAGTATAATATTTCTCGAATAAAATTACGCTCCATTAAATTTATGATTAATATATTTGACTATACTATTTTCATTGCAGTGTATTTTTGTGAGGCAATTTTAATCATATCATATTTAAAGTATTTATATCAACACTTACAACTGTGTCTACCTGAACAAATGTAATTTTACACTTTTCAAATTTCCAGAAATCATTGGATAGAAAATTCAGTTTTCACAGCAGTGATGAAGTGCATTGTGAGAGGTTTGTCTGTGTATAACAGAATATAAAATACCATTTTTTTTAATAATTACTTATCTATGAAACCTCAATGCATTTTGAAAGTACAACAGTAAGAACCACTGTAAAGAAATCCTCTTAATAAAAAATTTCTCACGAATACTGTCCGTCCAGTATTAAGTCTACTAAGGAGATTTTTTCTTGTCCCTCTTGTTTATTTTGCGCAGCTTAAATTAATGAAAATCTTTGTCTTTGAATTGTAATTTTCGTATTGTACTCTATCAACAGCATATTAAAACTTGAACTACATTAGCATTAGTAAAAATCATTCATTTTGATAGTAGGAAGCCAATGGCAACGATTTCTGAAATATAGTGGTCAAACTAGAATATGTTTTCATATTTTTATGTATCATTTAGAGCTATCCAATCTGAGCAGTGACGTATCTGAATACCGTAAATATATATTTAAAAATACCCTAATGAAGTTATTTATATAGAATATAGGGGCAAATTGATCTTTAATGAAAGAAATGAAAACATGAGAATTCAATAGGCAGCAATATATATATATTCAAAATATCATTGTAGGGCCTATTTTATGATAGGTGCTTGAAATATGGCAATTACCTTCTGAAAGTATCTGTATGTACTAGAGGTATAGTTGGTATTCCATGAATTGATGGTCCACTATATGATATGTTCTATTATTTGATAGCTTTACCATGTCACCAACTCCATTCGCTGGTATATATTGATACCTCTAATCCGATTTACTCAATTAACTGAAAATTTTTTTGTAACCAATTTTAGCGGTTTATGGAATATCAACTATATGTTAACTATAGTATTCAATCCAGTACGCCGCTAGGTATTATTCAAATATGCAGTTACAGAACATGTTTCTAGAATAATTATAAGTTGAGATGTAATTTGTGTTCTAAATTTATATTATTACTCATCTCTTTCTGCTGTCTCTGCTACTCAGCTATTTGTTAACGATAACTTTATAACTTAGGGTCATCCAACCTCACCAGTAATGTGGATACTCTAGGGATTGATTTAAAGAAAGCTTTGGAAAAGATACCTTTGAGTTGCATTACCGTTGTGTTGGTGCGCAGAATGCCAGTATTGTCTGTTTCATTTTTGTTTCCATCTGTCTATAACATTGAGCCTACATTAGAATTGCAAGACTGCATAAGCGAAGATGGCATAATTTATTTTCCAGAAGGCAATAATTCTGATCCTAATACATGGGCTTCTATGCTTCGACTCCCTGATTTTGAGGTTAGTGTTTCCCTTGTATTCGTCTGGACCAACCAAATTGCAGTTAAATTTGAATATAACGGATTTGTCGGGACCACCGAATGAATTGGTGATATCCAAAAATCTAATGCTGAACTTGGCATAATACGGCTTTATGGTTGATTCATTTCTTCAAATTCTAACGCATGAATTTATACAATTTTTTAATTTATTATTATTTAAAGGTATTTGCGTATTCTTTATGTATTTGTTTGATTTTAGCTGTGCTTAGCGAATTTTATGGAAAATAGAGGATAATATTGTTTATATGAAACCATTTTCTTCGGGGTAAACATATTTCATTTTATTGGAAAGAAAAAATGTAAATATTGTTAGTGTATTCTTATGTTATGCCTACAAATAAATGTAACGACTGCATGTATTGATGCATGCCACAAGACGAAGAAATTTCATATTAATGGTAACCGACATGGAAACGCATGTATTTTCTCTTGACAATAATAAGTCTAAGCCGTAGGAGATCAGTGTACAAACTGATGCATATTACTGGAAACTATATTATAGCGTTTATCCACGATCTATTTTTTTGAATTTGTTCTGCTCGACCCTATTGAAAAAATGTTTAATTTTTTGCGCTAGCTTATGTATAGCTGTGAATAGTCTCAATGAAATTAGCTGGAGTTTTTCTTTGTAGGTGCTATTTGAAGCACCGAGTCATCGAAATACGAGGTATTTGAGATTATCAAAGGAATGGATCGATGCTGCTGATGTAGGTCCTATCCTAATTGCACAATGAAATTTCAATTTTTTTGCACTTTATTTTAAGCACTTGCCTCATGTGACGGGGGGTATGATCTTTATAATAATACTATAGGGATAAAATTTTTATTCATTCCGGACTTTGGCCTAGCCAATATCAAAGGCTAACCTAAAATTTATGGCAAATATGTGAACTTTTGAATCAGTACAAGTTGAGTTACTTTGCTGTCAACCAATGAAATTTTGTCTGGCTGCTCATATAAAAAGCCTTAACATACTTTAACTAATAAAAAATATTTCAAGTTTTCTTGGCTGATGATGATAAGAAAATGGATTTAGACACTAAGCTACTGGTGGGGCAAAAGTCCACTTTGATAAACTTCGATTTTCTATTGTTTTTTGGATGATTGTCATCCTCTTTGAATTTTTAAACTTTGTTAGTTCTATATTAGGGTTTGGTTTAATAACTGCTGCCTTTACTATTTTTACCGAAAGTCTCCTTGTTATGCGAGTAAAGTAGAATAAATATTTTTAGCAATTTCCTCTACTGACATGTATAATTTTTCATTCAGAATATAAATTCTTCTACCAAATTTGAGATTTGCTCCAACATATCTATTCTATTTTTTTCAATATTTAGCAGAAAATTTTAGTGCAAGTGTAGATTTTTCAAGAACTTTGAAAAATAGCATTTGTTTATTGTGTAATGTTCAAATTCAAAGAAAAATATTTTATTTAAAATATTGAATATTTTGATACTTAACAAAAATGCAAATCATCTTGGTGAAATACTGTCGTAAAGTATTGCTTTTTTTGCTTTGCTGTTGGTATAACATATACTTTTTTGGCGCAAGATTAGAGTGGATAGTATTAAACTATTTTAAACTGTTCCTGATGTTGCATAAATTATTCTGAATTTTTATGAGCTTATAGATGATAAGAACCTACGTTTTCCCTCTCAAATTATCTTTCATCATTAGTACGTTAATTGTGTTAAAAAGCTTTTTTTCAGTAACTCATTTTACGCATTCACCTTAAGCTTTAGAGCTGACTTACATCATTTGTGATTTCAATATTATTCTAACGTGAAATGTGACAAGTATTAACTATTTTGATATTAAATTAGTTTATCATTTAGGTGATTTTTGGTTGTATAAAACTCATCAAACGAGAAAAAGCTTTTAGAATGAATTAAAAGATTCTATAAAGAAAAAATGAACGGAAAAATTTGTTGATTTATTTCGCTTCAGTGATAATATTTAATCGAGTAAGCTGCCGGTATACACGACTAAGGGGGTGCATGTCAAGAGTATTTTTTTGCATATAATTTGATTCTAACAGGATATTGTCGCTAGTATTCGAGAAAGTGTAAACAAAACAATAGTTATATGCGGCCCTAAGAGCGCAGGGAAAAGCACAATGTGCAGGTACATAGCCAATAGGTTACTTTCGGAAAATCATGCTGAAATTGCATTCTTGGATAGTGACGTTGGTCAGCCAGAGCTAACGCCTCCTGGAATGGGTAAGTATGTATGTACATATGCTTGCTGTATAGAACTATGTGTCTATGCGTATGGATATTGATTCAACAATGCTGTATGCAGAGTTTTTTTAACCGATTCTTAACTTTGCTTCTACAATTGTAGATTCTTTCAGTGTGAACAGCTAGGAACATTTGTCGTTTGCGTACATCTTTAACAGTACTGTTGAACGGATATCAATAATTCAGTAGGATGTACAATGTCAGTAAAATACTTAATCCGTAAATTAAACCAATAATCGAATCTAATGAAGCTGCTGTTGGAGCATACGTCAAATAATTGACTTTAAATTTTATCTGAATTCATGATATTGCTTAAATATATTCAAATTTCAATGTATATCTTTCGATCTATTCTTTTTCCGAGTAAATTATCTGCTGTAAAAGATTTGAAAACTACGGATAAATGCATTTTTTAAATTTTTTTCAGCATGGTTTATTTTTTACAGTATCAATGCACATACTGAGGAGTCCGATATTTGGCCCACCGCACATGCAACTCCGCGACCCTGAACTTGCCTTTTTCTTGGGTGCAACTACGTCAAAGGTCAGAAATGCTACTTTTTTATGGTACGATTATGTTGCTTGTGTGCTTATTTTGACCGAAGTCTCATTATCCCGTTTATATCTGGCTATATCTTGAATTAATGATGAAGCGCATCACTTTTCACATCGTTCAGGCCTTCTCGCACCTTTCTTCTCAATGTGATGCATTCGTTTGTGCATTATATTATGATAAATACCAATGCTTACTTGCTTGCTTCTTCTGGTGTAACTTCTTAAATGAAGCAATTCACTTCACTTTTTCTCTCGATTTTATGATTTACCCCCCTTTCTTATTATATTGTATAGTCAAACTATGATTACAAAGATAATGAATTTCAAATATATATATATATATCTTTCAAGAAAAGACCAAAGTTTCTATTTCATCTTGCAATGAAATGAACCATAATTTTCTATTCGAATTATTTGATGTCAAGGAAATATTAATATATATATATATATATATATATATTCATTTACAGCATTCGAAGAAGGGGAATTTTTGTTGTTAATCGAATAAATTTTAAAAGCCACGTCTTATTCTAATTCAAAAAAATTGTTATTCTATTCAAATGAAAATGATGTATGCATTTGATTACCTTTGTATCATTTTTTTATAGTCAGAACCAGTGATCTACACGAGTTACATTACAGCGCTTTGCGAATGGTACAAATTGAATGCTTCCCAAATGCCTCTTCTTGTAAATACCGATGGTTTTGGAACAGTACGAGGTATGGGCGAAGAAATTTTGGGGGCAATCTTGGATATCGTATCTCCTGCTCACGTCATTGAGGTAAGTGCCTATATGTGTGAGATCTGGCATTATTACTATATTTCTGTTTATTAGGCAATTTTATATTTGTGTCTTTAAACTCTCATATTTCAATGGGTGAGATTTTTATTACTTTACATTGAAAAATATGAGGATTAGCTAAAAATGGTTTGATATTACTAATTGCTCGCTTCTTTTAGTTAGGAAATGATGCTTATTTAGATTCTAATTTGGATGTGTTGAAATTTAATATTCACTACTTTCGACCTATGAACTGCATGATGACTTATATATGTGAGATCCATATTGAAGAACTGCATGATTTGATTTGTACTATATTCAATGAAGCAATTACTCACTGTGCATTAAAGACTCGTCAGATAATGATAACTCGCCTCTATAGATTTTATATTTTTATATCACACTTTAAGAAACTCGTTTACTTTTCTTTTACTCTTCTATCGTTGTCTCTGATTTCTTGCGTGCTCCGCCATACAGCCCGGAGCACATCAAATACTTATCTTACTCAGTAATTCGGAAGTGAGACTTAGCTTCCTGGTTCGTAGTATACTTTGAATTGAGTACTGACAGGATCTATAGGTATAATTATTGTATTGGGTTAGTGGCAGTAAGCTGTCCCCGAAAACTCACTTAAATTTTTTGATGATTTCTTTCAAAGTCATACGAAGCTAAATAAATTATTGGATGTTACTTAAAATATAATAGCAGTCTTTTGTTGAAGTTAATTTTTTTCTGCAGCTGGAAGACTTGTCTAGCTTGTCTATTCCGTCATGGCGGAGTTCATTAAAATGCAGGTCTAATATTTGAAACCAGTCGTATTTATATGTATTTTCAAGCTGATGCGTTGAATTTTTTTCATAAGATTTTTTAGATGTATATTTGAAGTGATTTTACGTACAACTTGAAGACTTTAGACTTTAATGTGCGCATTTGTGTGCAAATGCATGGCTATCTTTGCATTTTTCATGTTGACTTATAAAAAATGTACATGTCCGTATTAAATGAATATGCACCCATATATGTATGCATACGTATTCATTTGCTATTAATTTATGCACACTTATATGATTTTTGAAGGCAGCATAGAGTGAAAGCACAGTGCTTGGCAAATGAAAGCGCAAAATCCAATAATGAAACAGATTCTGCCAGCCAGGTAAGAATTGCTATAGCTTATGCCCATTTCAAAATTCATAAAGATCTGTAGACCTAATGTAAAATCATGAATTTCTGTATACTTCAAGCATTTATGGAAGCGTATGTACATAATGCTATGTTCAACTTAGAAATCGTTGATACAAGACTCGATTATTTTACTGCAGACTACATATTTACCTTTAACGGTTAGTAAAATTTCAATTTTTTCCTGTTTTTTGTAGTTCCTTCTAATTCTATATCCTATCAATACTCTTAGAAATACTTTTCTAAAATGCCCCCGGATTTTGTCTCAAACGAAAGGTCATGCTAAATTTTTATATTTATTTGAAAAGAATAATTTTTCGTGTATATTTTCATAGCTATAACCTTTTGTTTGAGAGATAGTTTCATAGACAACGTAGACATCTGTATTAGAAATATAGTAATTTCAGTATAGTTGTGATATATTTACTAAATTTTATGCTAAAATATATACCTATATAGTAGAGGAATTATATTTGGGTTTTTTTTTCATAAATGTGACCTGCAAAAACATTTCTGGGGACAGTGTAATATTTGTGTCGGAATGAGTGTTGAAAAATTAGGAAGCAAGGTCTAACTTCCGAATCACCATGTAGGATAAAGTATTAGGAAGAAACAAGAAAAAATATAACGACACTAAAATAATGAGTATTAATATTACAGTATGGTAAAGAATAGGAAATTTATAAAAGCGAGTCATCAATATTAAAAGAGTCATTACTCCATTGATTCATACAGTTCAAATCAAATCATGCAGTTCTTAAGTACAGTTCACATGAATAAATTATAGCACAGATTAAAGGTCGAAAGTAGTGACTCATATATTCTAAGACTATGACTATGACAGCAACAAAGTAAAATACAGAAGTAAATTTGGTTCAACTCTTTACTCTGATTTATGAGCGAAACAAATATTTTACGAAACATACTCAGTTTTGCTTTAAAATTGAACAAAAATCATTAAATCTAGTTCATACAACTAGTGAATTCTCCTCTAAATATTGGTCGAAAAAATTATATTATTGAGTATTATTGAAAGGAGATGTTTCACATAGAATTATCGATAAAAATTCTTATTTGTGGTTCTTACATCTTGAGATGTATTTAAATTATCTCTAAAAGTAAAGCAAATTCAAAACTATTTCTTTTAAATTGCAAATAGAGTTGTATTATGTAGAAGATAGAGCTGGCCATGTCAAGTTTTTCATTTTATTGGTTTACATAATGCAGACTAGTATAGTATAAAGTCTAGTATACTGGTAGCCATGACTAATTAGGCAGTTGTAGAAAACTTTAAAGTCTAGTTAGGTATTTTGTTCTTTATTGTTCATAGATTTTTGTTACGGGTTGAATTATCAAATGCAAATACATGTAATTCGAAAAATGGGACCTAGGACATTGTTCTTCAGACATTGTTTATGCAGCGATAATTCATTTTTCTATTCTTTTTCAAATGCGCAGAGACATCTTAGACTTGTTGCTTATTTCTTTCAAAAGTCGTGCATTTCAACTTTTAGCAAGAACTTGCTAGATAAAAACAGAATTCAAGATAATAAAGGAATTATTGCCAGGTACAATTTGACATTTTTTTCATATTAACGAATGTTTTATTAGTTATCTATATTGATTCGAATAAAATTTTGTTTACACCATTCATTTTATCTTTTTTATATCTATTCGTATCAAATTTTCATTGACCTAATTTAAATATTGCATATCTGCAACTTCAATATATATATTGGCGATACTATTCGACTTGTAAGTTTTTAAAAAGCTTTAATTTCTATGCGAGTTTCATAAAGATCAATTATTTATTTCTACAGTAAGCTTCGGATATTCCGAATTGGTTAGAACTACCGAATAAAGTATTATTCCAAAAATCCAGACTTGGCACAGTATGACTGTTTACTTATTTGTTACAAGTGAAATTTAGTTAAAACAAAAAAATTTGTTGTATCCAAAGATTCCTGTCATGGTTTATCGAGTTTGCTGCTTTTCCGAATTTATTTGATTGCCATGTCGAAACTCGAGGGAGTTAAAATTTGTATTATACTATCTTATCTTCTATTAAAAATTACTAAATACGGCTTTGAAATAAATTAAACGATACCTGTATGTTCATATAAAACACATTAGTTTTTAATTTTGTATTTATATCGTGAATTTAATTTTTAGGACTCTATCAGCTCAAATTCCATATAGAGTACCCTGGTTAAGTGGTATGTATGTACGTTTACTGGGGGATTCAGGCAATGAGGTACCCCACGAATTAGTTCTGCAGACTTTAAATGCATCTATAGTAGGCCTTATATCTGCGCCGAAAACCGATTTTCCTTCGTATAGCGACGATTCAGGACCTATTCGTTGCCTTAGCGAGGACATTGTAGCTCCATGTCTGGGTTTAGGGATTGGTACACGATATATGCCCTTTTTTTATTGGCTTATTTATGTGCACAGAATAATTGCTAATTTAAAAAATGTTTTTACATAATAGTTGATATCTGTAGTTCGGCTTCTTTTCTTCTATTCGACTTGTTTATATGTATGCAGAATAAAAGTACAACATATAGCTGATTGCGTGGTATTCAGCAGCTAACTTAGACTTATATTATTTGCAAATTCGATTCACGTTTATGGCATATGTTCGAAAATGAATCCAAATATTTTGTTGAGTGCTGGGTTATGCTCATGCACATACTGAAAAGCTGGGTAAATCAAACAGTAATTTCATAATTTATCCCATTTCATGCGAGAAATTTTGAATATTGTTCTTTTTCGATTGATGAATCTAACTAAACTGCGTTGTTTTGTGTGCAAGTTCTGTATTGACTACATATGTGCGTATTTTTAATTGTTGGTGGAACGAAGTATTCATTAAGTTTTTCTATGCCGATGGAGTTTTTTGTCGTTTTAGTTCAGACTTGAACTGAATATCGATTCAAATTTTACGGATTTTATCAAAAAATATGATATGTACATTGTATGCTCATCTTAATCTAAACTATGGATTTGTAGTTTTATCAGCAGAATTAATGCCTTCTAAAAATTCTCATAGTTCGCATATTTGGTTGAGTTCATTGTCAAAATGCATAAGCAATTTCTAAACTGTTATGTATTTCTGGTCTATTTTTTGTGGTACTTTCCTAATCGTGACTCATTTTAAATAGTTTAAATTAATTATTCTTTTTATTCAGTTCGATCTATCGACCCCGTAACTCAAACATTATACGTGCTGACTCCAGTGAACCCTGAAAGGTCAGTAATCTCTGATATGTATTTTTTATAAGTAGTAAATGTCGGATATATCAAATCTGTCCAGATCACTTGAATAAGTTCTTCTGTCTGAAAATCAAATTGTGAACTTGGGGGTAATATCACTTATTTGTTGGAATATATTTGCAATTTTTAAAACCACAAGGCAAATATTGGCTTTTTAAGTAGTTATTTCTTTCTATTTTTTCTAATTAATTAAAATGTCAGCGAATGAGAAATATCCGCTGCTTTTCTTTTACAAACAATATTTTATTTTGAAAAAAATGTTTTTGTATTTCACGAATTAAAATGTCTTCGTTCGAGTTAGAGCTATATTTCTTTGATTTTGAACAATTTCAGTCGTTGAGAGCCATTTATCACTAGAGCCTTTAGTTGCGATATGCCATTGTATGAATCATTCAAAATAGTCACCTCAATAAAATATTCTGAAATGCCAAAAAAATTTGATTTAGAAAAGGACACTATCAATGTCTGAGTTGAATTGTCTGTCGATACAAATTTAGATCAGATGACATACAGTTAACATATAATTTTATTTTTATCATTTAAGCCTCTTTTAGGTGTTCTATCATCAGTTGCATTCCTAATAGCCAATTTCTTAATAGTCTAAGACCCGATGTGCTAAATATGAAAGATAAATAATTTTTTACCCGACCAATGAATTATGTTTTCAATTCATAGATTTTCTTTATATTTTGATTGAAGGGATAGTTTTTGATAGCCTTTGGTTTTATTGATGAATTTTAAAATTTTTGGGAGAGACGATTATAGCATAAAATTATTGATTTTTTTCATTATTATCACTGTTTTAATTGGCTGACTGCATATATATATATATATATTTGACTATTTTTTAGATTAAAGAATGTGAACATTTTGTGTAAGGGCGAAATGTTTATTCCTGCGGTAATGCTTTATGATCCGTCCAATTCCTGTAACCCTTACTTTTCAATTGGCACATTGAAGGCATTAAGAACTGGAAAGCAGTCATGAGTATATACGTTTCTAATTAAAAAATGTTTTATGGGCATTTTCGTATCTTCCACTAAAATTTCTACTATGCTTTAATGGCTGGATTTTGATTTTTGCAATTTCATCAATCTTGCCATGTTGGTTAACTTTTTGAATGCTTGCAATTTATATGGAACTTTATTTCAACAAAAACTACAAATGACAGAAAAATGTGACACAGTATTAGCAGTTGAAGGGTCTTGTTATGTTGGACTGTGATTCTTTACAAAAATTTCACTGAACACAGAAATATCATAAAATCATTGGCTAGCAGGGAAGCCGAATAGTAATAAATTGAACGGAAAAGATTTTATTTGGTAATTATTTTTATAATTTTATGTTGGTGACATTTTGTGCAATTTTTAAATAGCGTTCGACACCATTATGTTTAAGACCAGCTCTAATTGTTCCATGATTTTATTGCTAATCATTTCAACAAGTCGAATATTTTTTAAACGTTACTGGGAAGACAGAGTTTCTAAGGTAGAACAGTATTCGGCCGGCAATAAAAAATTCGGCTTTGAATTGAAATCAGAATCTTGAGATGAATTATTTTGATTAATACGCACTTGTCTTGCCTTCGAACTGCTGTTTTGCATACAAAGATGAGTTGGAGGTCTTATTAACAAGAAAACATGAAGTTTTAATTATCATGTTTCTGAAATTTACAGTAACTTTCATCCAACCCAACATTTTGTCCTATTAACTCTCTTTATAGTTAGAGTTTTTCTGTAAACATTACTAACAGTGACAAATTTAGAATGCGATTTGGAATAAGATAATGTTAAACTTTCGTAAGTAATGAATAATTTGGCTTGTTCATTTGTTATAAAAAGTAGTAGAGTCATACAACTATGCATTGCTCACCTCTCCCCCTTCTGGCTCATGTTGACCTTATCGAAATATGTAATACTCTTATATCAACGTGATGTATCACATTCAAACATTTATAACTTACAACATGCACAGTACACTTCGAATATAATAAATTTGCTTTAAACATATCTTCACTTATAGCAAAGCTCCCTTATACCAAATCTTCACTTATAATGAATGAAAAAAGTTATATTTTATCTAGTCTAGCATCAGATCCTTAGATATAGAAAGTAAATTTGGGGAGTCTTGTCACATTCAACCACATTAAATTTTTCACTTCCATAAATTTCAAACATAACCACAAGGCTTAGATCAAGTAAAAGCAAAAGGACATCTCCTCTAACCTGCCTAAAGTTGTTCTAATTACAGCAGTTTTGAAATAAGGAAAAATTCTTGTTGACCTTGTGTGAATTTTTTCAAATCATCATTTAAAACTTTTTAGCAACACCATTATTCTGGCAAAAAATTACTAGATCTGGCAGTTCAGAGATGCTAAAATCACTTTCATGGAAATATCATAAGAATGAGTAGCTGATGATGTTGTGAAATTGAACTAAAATCAAGAGGCAAAGATTCAGAATGCAACCCATAAAGATAGCTTTTTGAGCTTTATTTCAACTTTAGATCCCTCCAGACAGTACACAAATAGCTTGCAGTCCTTATTTTTTTCAGATTAGTCCTTTTGGAACTGGAAAGAAAAATAAAACGTTGCTCAAAATTATGAATGTTTGTGTGATTCAGATTTTATATGTACCCTTCCCAGAAAAAAACAATCAACGTAAAGGTTAAAAGCTTTCTGATTATCTTTTACTTGGTTTCATTATGATTGTATGTCACAATTTCATAAAAATGTACTCAAATCTTACAAAGTTTTTGACCGTTTCACAATCATCAGAAAAAATTCAAAATTCTACAGCAAGTCTTACAAGTGATTTTGAAGCATTTTTGTGCCATACGCGCAGCTACTAAAAAGAAAAATTTTAAGCCTTTAGAGGTGCTTTGAATGCAGTACTTTGATAAAAAAATTATGGAACAAAAAATGTATAGAAGATCAATTCAAAATATTTATGAAAGAGTGCGATGGAAAAATTTTGAAAGTCAAATTTAAGCTTAAATTTGTTTATTTTTTTTGTGCAGTTTTAATGCTTAATGCTCTAAAAATGGTTTTTACATTGTTTCATTAGTAAAAGGAACAAAAAAAATTTGCTTTTCAAACTGCACATCTTGCCTGACTTGCAATTAAAACAATTATTCTTTATTTTGAAGCCAATAGTCTAAAAATGGTATTATTTTTCCATGAATTGCACTAAAACCTTGGACAAAACTGATTGCTGTGGAATCTTAACTTTATCAATGTACTCTTTATGGTCTATTTAATTATTTTTTTTACTTCTAGAGCTCAAGTACAAATTTTCTTTACTAATCTTTTATAAATAAATTGTAAGGCTATTTAGTTGGTTGAAAAGCTACTAAGTATTCTTTCCACCTCAAATATAACATCTTAATTAAACTAGTTATTTTAGTGAATAGAGTATAGAATTTAAAGAGGTCGACACTTTTGTGTTGTGCTAAAAAAGTAAAGGACCACTACTCAAAGTTTTTCTACCTTCATTTTAAAATAACAAGTTCATCTACCACGTGTTTGAGTTGTTCAACTCTGGTGCAATATTGACTTTTAAAAATATCAAGAAATATCCACTGGCATCATTTACCACAAATACTTTTGAAATAATTTGTCATGAGAAACTAATTTTTCAAGGACCTGATGGTATGCATATGAAATTATGTCCTAAATAGACTTCTGTTAAATAGCAGGTTAAATAACTGAATTGATCTCACTTTTTTTGTATACATTTAGGCAAGAGGCAAAAATAATGATATCTGCTAAAAAGTTGTTTAAATATTAAAATTATTGCAGTAAAACTTCTTATATTCATTGATCATATATTTTTATACATTTTGCAAGTGAAATTGGAATATGAGTATTGCAATATTGTAAAACTTTGTGCACATTGTAAAATGAAAAGTGAACAACATGGTTTAAATTTTTTAAAGTTGCTGAAGAGCTAGTCAGAGATTATAATTTGAGCAATTCAAGGTTGCAAAACAAAAGATACATATAAATTGCCACAAAAAAAACTGTGATGCTTAAGTGCAAAATTGTTTTAATTTCTGTGGTTTTGGCAAATAAAATTAGTAATGCTTTATAAATGATAAAAAAATATACAGAAAGCAATATGCAATTTGGTACTGGTTTGCATTTTTTTTAATAGAGAAAGAAAAACTATTTTTATAGTGATGATACAGTGTAAGTTAAAATGAGTTTAATAGTGTCAATTAACTACACATAAATTTTAAAATGAAAAATATTTACCAGAGTTTTATGAGGCTGCTTTTTAATACACAACTGAGTTGAGAAAAATGAAGACAAGTCAACCATATTTAGAAGTTTATGAACAAAATTTTTTTGTTGAAAAAAAAGCCAAAAAACATTTGCTCCTTATACATTGAATTTAAACAAATGGAAATAGTCTGAAGACGTATTATTGCAGTTTCAAATCATTTAAATATTGAATTTTGTTTAAGTTGCTATATAAGCAAAGCTTTTCAAATTTTATCATATTTAGTCACACAATAAAGTACACTATTTTTGTCTCTGGAGTAAAAGTTTTTTAGTCATGAAAGTGATTGCTAAAGCACACATGCAAGCTGGTAAAATATCAGTGGCTAAAAAGGAAAATTAATGAAAAATGACTGCATTACAAACAAAGGGTAATATTACTGGAAAATATTTTGTTCACCAAAGCCCATTTTTAAGTTATCTTCAAGTTTAGATGACTTGACCATAAAAAAAATACTGTTTGGTAAATTTGAATAGGCTTTTATTGATTAAAACTAAATTTATCATTTTCTTTTCTAATTTTAGCTGCATATTTTTTGTGCCAAAGCTAACTTTTAAATAAAATATTTTAGTCTTTTAATAAATTTTTTTGACTTAATGCTGTGGGTAGAAATATTTGCATTGTTTTTTTGCTGGTCCTTTAATTGTGTTGGTAATAAGAAAATTTTTGTCAATATTACTTTTTTGAAAACTCACAGTATTCCTTTCAGTAGATTTTTTGAAGTTGAACACTTACAACTAATAGCTTACAACTTGTGGAGTAAGCTTCGCCTTGCCTTCATTTTGCCAGCCATTCCTGGCCTGATTGTTGTTGTCTTGTGAATTGTGATGTACACTATAGCTCTAATTACTTTTGAGCAAAGATGGGTAAATGCCATAACTTTTTACTGTGTTGTCAGCCTTAAAGTGATTTTATTTATCTTTGAAGGCTGTTTTCATGCTTTCAGCTATATTTAATATGGCAATTACTGATGCATAATATAAAAATTATTTATACATTTTAGATTAATATCTACTACTGCATGATCTACTACAAAAAGTAATTAAAATGACATCATGCTCAGATTTTAGTTTGAACATGCTTTAAACAAATTATTTTTGAGTTTTTTGCAAACAATTTTTACTCTTTTTTATCAGTCAAGGAAAGTATGACAATGGAACGGCAAATATCACTTTTTTTAAATTTATTGAATTCACAACATGATCTTTACTCATTTAACTGCTGCAACTGCTATCCATTTGTGATTCTTAATATTTATAATAAATACTACCTTCCCTTTCATTTTGCTTTTAATGATGTTCAACAAAGCATTTTTACTCTTATCTCTTAACATCAAAAACATCTTCCAATCAACAGTATCAGAAATCTCAATAAATACACAAATGAATGATACCAGCTCTTCCAGAACATCAACTTAACTTGCTTTACATCAAACTTAAAACTGAAAATGTACACAAAGTGACCTGTTGATTGTAAATTGACCAATTTTTTATTTGATTCATCAAAATGAGTTGGATAAAGTCATTGTCCTACCATTTTTTTATAGCATTAAAGCATATATGAACTAATAATAGAGTAAGAAAATTAATTATTAAATTTACAAAGTATGTGCTCTAATTTTAATGTGAAAGGGCAATATTTTATGGGTACCAATGAAGGTATCATCTATGGAATTTGAAAAATGGCATTTTATGCCCTAAGTGAGGGTAAGTTATGCCGCAAGTGAGAGCACTTTGTGCTGCAAGTGAGAGTATTTTGGCCGCAAGTGAGAGCATTTTGTGCTGCAAGTGAGGGTAGTTTACGCTATAAGTGAGGGATATTTATGCTGCTAGTGAAGGCATTTTATGCCACAACTGAGTGCATTTTTTGTGTGACAAAAGCTATCATACTGATAAAAGAATATATAGTATGTACACTATTTGAAGTAAGGAAAGAGGCTGACTTCTAGAGTGTACCATTATAGATCAGCTAAGATAGACATTATTGATGAAAACCATGAATTCAAAATATTTTCTCAGAGTTGCACTGTAGAAAACAGAATTTTTTTGAACTTTTGTTTACACAAATACTTGAACTACTTCCAGCCTTTTCATTTGTCACAAAGCATGCCAGTAACAAAATGTTGAACATCTAAGGTAGAGTAATTTGGAACAAGATTTAATTAAGATTATGCTGGCCAACAATTAAGCCTCTTTGCCAGACCGTATAAAATATATTAATGGTGCCACATCTTGAGCTAGTCATATTGTTCAAAATTGTAAAATAAGATAACTTTTAGAAGGGAGCTACTGCACTTACAATACTTACTTCAACATTTATAAATAGTTTTGAAAAAAGTTCGAATACAGTGTTCTGTCAAAACTTGCAGAGGAGGAAAAGAATTATGGAAACAAGAAAGAATAAAACAAGGAAGATGGATTAACAGCAACAAAGGAAATGAAAAATAAAGGAATGCAAGCGTATTGTCTTGTATATATGTGTGTTAAGAGATATATTTCCACTGGTTGTAGAAAACATGAAGATAAAGTATAGAAGAATAATCAATGACTAGCTTGAACTTGATGACTAGCCTTATTCCCACTGGCTGATCTGTGAAGAGACATCAGAACAAGTGTTCTATTGGCTGACTTGTGAAAGGTCATCAAAATAAGAACAAAACAAAATTCCTATTGGCTGATTTTGTGAAGAATTGCCAAAATATATGAAACAGAACATAAAGTATATAGCAGTATAGAACAAGCGGATCTAAGGCATAGTTCTAGTCTAACACTTTCTCTAAAAACTGAAATACTAAAAGCTAACAAATTCTTCCACCAAAGAGCTAATTTCCATACTCAATCAAAGAACATTAATATTGAATGTATATAAATAGCTTTACCCAGTTTTTACACATACATATGGCTGAAAAAAAATTTTTATGTCATAGTACATGAAGGAAAAACTACAGTGCAAACTTGTTTTTTAGAACACAAAGTTCTCTTGCAAAAGAAAATGTATCATGTATATATGTATACATTAATTTAAATCAAAACAGCTAATGACAATGTAGAATAAAAACCATTCTCTTATAATGAACCCCAAAACAAATTAGTAATACATGCATACATGGCTACAACAACAAAAACTTGCCCAATTATGTGTAGCACCAAAATTCAAAGTATTTAAGATTCTCGTGCTATGCTTCTATTCACTCCTTATATATCCTGAAAAATTGGTATTATCTTTATGATACATTATTTTTATGATTCAGTATGTGTACGCATACATATGAAGTAAATTTTGGATAAAATTGTTATGAATGTACCAGACAAGAAGAACACAAAGGCTATACAAGCATGGTAACATTATACAATCATAACTTGTGTTGCTGAGAGTGAATAAGAAACACACTCAGCAACACAACAAACATGGTCTCGACGCCAATCCATCTGGAGAGTCACAAAATGATGCAGCTAAAATGGAATAACTCTTAAAAGAGTAATTCCCTTAAGAACTAATTGTTGTAAAATTAGTTCCCAACAAAAATAAACATTTCTAAGAAATTTTAACATGCATAAAATAAAAAAAATTCATGCTGTGCCAATTTTTGCTATGAGTTTTTTAACATAAAAATGAATTTGATGGTGTTACAATTTGAAAATGATAAGAAAAATTATGTGCAACTTTGAAACTAGATAAATAACCTATAAATGCCTTCATTTTTTTAAGTAACAGGATTTTAGATAAAAATGATTCATTACATAATCCAAAAATCTAAGCTAAAAATGGTAAATTACAATCACCACTTGAGGTTTTTTTAGGATCTTTTAATATCATTGTTTATACTTATATAATGAAAGAAATCACTAACAAAAACTCTATAAAAATGCATGCTAATATTAACATAAACTGCATTTAAAAAAAACTTCCTTGAAGACTGCACCTGTCAGTATTTGTGCTGGTTATGCTACTTTTATAAATTATTACAGGGTATCTGCTCAACTATATTTGCCTGTGTTTGCAAATTTTTACTCATGTCTGCCTTTGTTTACCTATTTTTTGGTTATAATTTGCCTATACTTTTTTTATTACATTGTGCCTATTATCCCAATTCCACCTGAATACCAATCCATTATGCCAATGCCTTTGTTGTAATCCTTCAACAAATTTATTTGTTCTACACCCTCATATAATGCCATGTATCATGTTTCCTAAGGTTAGGTTAAAATATTTTTACTTTACTTCCACCTATGCATGTTTCATGTCACAATAACTCTTTAACAATGGTCAGATTCTCAAACCCTGCTTTACCTTCTGTCACAATACTTCAAATATTACCATCAAATAACTAGATATTGTTCTGGATTTGTCATCAATCCTAGAACTGCTTTATTTGATCTATCCTTTAACTACTTCACTTTACTTCTGCCAGACTCAATTCCAAGGGATGTTTTAATTAGTTCTTGAATACTCATGAGCCTAGTAATGAAATATTGTGGGTTTACTTATGAAGTAAAAGATTCAGCAAGATTAACCGGAGAGCCAGTTTTAAGGGTACTTCAAAAAAGCGTACTGCAGGAGCTAGCAGGTACACGTTTATTTGTTCAGTTTTATATTTTTCCTCACTTTTCTCAAGTTTAATAAACTCTAGTACTTTGCTTAATTTTTTCTCTTTGCTGCTTATTTATCTTCTGCTACGCATTGGACTATACCCCCTCTACTGAGCCTCATTATCCATATAAAGGTATACAGTAGTATATTATACTATATTACTATATCATTCTTGTTCCATCCCAACAACAACAGTAGACTAAAGAAACAAAATCAAATTAATGAATCTACTACTTATACCACACACACACACACATATATATATATATATATATATATGTTTACACCAACTCCATAAAAGGCATCTTTGAAAACATATGGTTAGATTTAAATATATTTGAATTGAAATATATTACATAAAACTTACCCCCTAACAGCATTTTTTTTCTTTTCTGCAGTTATGGACTTAGTTTCATCCAACTTTTTATTGCAAATTTTGCTTTCCTTAAAAAAAATGCATGGTTTATATCTATGTATACAAAAAAATTTTTGTTACATAGAACTATAGAAAAAGACATGATCCCACATATCATAGCAGTACTAATTACATATTAGTCTGATACAAACTAATTGTCTAATCAAACCATTCACTAAAAATAGAGCAGAAAAATAAATAAATTTTTGTAACTAAACCAATTAATTTTGATACTTTCTGACCTTTCAATATTGAGCACAAAATGCTGTGAAACAAAAATAAAAAATATATACAATTTAACTAGCATACAAACTATACTTACTGAATGAAGGATTTCAAATGTGCTTTAAAAAATGATCTTTTGATTGGTACATTTCATGTTCATAGTTAACTAGTGTTGTATTTCAAAATATCCAGAAATGTATCATTTCAGCATGAAGTGCTATTTATAAAATGCATTAAGTTTAGCTCAAAATTAAAAATCTGGTATCAAACTCATTGAGTACAGCAATAACAATGAAAAGAAAGAGCCCATTATTTTATGCACATTGAAACAATAAACATTGAGTACCTAACTTGAATAGATAAATAGCTTTTAGAAAATATTTAGAATATTTACATTGCAGCAACATTGATACCTTGGTTGTCTAGCCAGCATAATATCTATCCGGTAATGAAAAACTTAAAACTTATGTTATACATTGTTTGCAATCAATCACCTATTCTGTAAAAAAGTACTGGCATGGTCCATCTTAGGAACCATGTCATATATGTAAGCCATTAGCGATGCACCGTTTGCAGGGCTGTGATCATTTCTGAGAGGTAATAGGTGGTCATGATGCTATTTTATGTATCTCTATACAACTCTGGTAGTCCATCAAATGTAGCAATAATATTGGCTTTATCTTCAGCTATATACTTGTAATGAAGGGCAAAATAGGTGTCAAAAGTATGTAACTTACTGCATACATGAGTACGACAGTTTTTTATGGTGCAAACCAAACGTTGCACCTTGGCCATCATAGAGTTCAGCTGTTGTGGCACAACAAGACAGTTTAGCAACAGTCAACTTGTTTGGCAAACAAATTGGATTGGCCAATGAGCGTTCATGAATTTTTATAGAGAGACAAAAGGGTAGCTAAAGAAAAATAACTTAAAAAGGAAAATGTTACTTTCTTATAAATCGCAACAATGAAAAATATTCTCTCTGTTTCTTGAAGTGCTTTCTAATTATCATAGAAAGGGAAAAGTTTAATGTCGTTACTGTCAGGAATGTAAAATACAACATAAACACAAGGAATTTGTGATAGAATATGTATATTATTACATCCTAAATTGTGTTGATAGAAGTGAGATAACTTCATCAACACAACAAAATATCACTTACTGAAACTTGTTCTCATAATCTAAACTGGAACTTGTTCTCATAGTCAGAACTAAAGCTTCAACAAAGCATCAAGAGAAACGTACCGCAGCTACAAAATAGAATTAACTCCCTTAGGGGTTAATTCCTGACAGTTACAATGTTTTATTCAATTTTCTTTTCAGAACAAGTTCACTTTCACAATATAATAACCATGTTAACAATTGAGCTGGTTATTACGAACAATATGGAAAATGCTTCAGTTGCCTCCTGCACTTGAACAGAAGTGCTTTGGGAACCAAGGGTTTGCTGCTGCAGGAGCTGTAATCTTGCGGTCATAGGCTGGAGGCGCCCGTTGCTCTGAAAGAGAGCTAGTGGCTTGCTACTCAAGGAAAAGAAAGAATCGGAGGACCTAGAGGGGGATCCGAAGAGGGGCCCAGAAGACCGAGGCCCTGCAGACAAATTGCATATATCTGCATTGAATGGAGCAGGTCTTTAAAATAGGAAATTTGGATATAGTAGCAATTTTCCTATTTTTCTACACGCAAAATGTTTCATGCTGCGCAGTACAGAAAATTATCTGCAGCAATGAACCCATTGTTGTGGCTAGAATGTGTGAAATATGCTCACAACCAATACAGTTTGAGATACTGCTTAGACTACAGTTCAACTAGTCACGCTATTTAGTTTACCTGGAATAATGGCAATAATTTGAAGCAAAGATTATAAAATTACCTGACGAATGTTGCATGCTCCAAAAAAGAATAATTGAGTTTAAAGAGCAACATTTAAAAGAACAATTAAATACACATGGCATATATGATATTTCAGTACATTGGGAAGTGCATATTATTAACATAATGTACTATCTACAAACCTCATTTTTCAAAGAGGAACAAAAGAATAGTGATGGGTAAATTCCCAAAAAAAAGATTTTATAATTTTTCATATACATGTGCAGTAAAAATATTTTTCTCTTACCTCTGAGAAAATTATTTTACCTTTCGAGAAAAAATAAGAATTTGCTTTTTCTCGAAAAAAAATTTTTCGAAAATTTTTTTAAAAATTTTTCAAAAAATTTTTTTAGGACAAGCTCACTTTCACAATATAATAACCATGTCAACGATTGAACTGGTTATTATAAGTGATATGCAAAACGGTCCAGTGGCCTTCCGCACTCGAGCGGGAGTGCTTCGTGGGCCAAGGGTTTGCCATTGTGGAAGCTGCAACCCCTTCGCCGTAGCGTGGAGGAGCGGCCATTGCTCCGAGCGGGAGCTAGTGGCGTGCTACGTAAGGAAGAGGAGGCATCGGAAGGCTCGCAGGAGGACTGGAGGGAAGACCAAGAAGGTCAAGGCCCGGCGCGTGCCCTGCCCCTGTCTGCATCAGAGGGAGTAAGCCGCGTAAATAGGAAATTCTGTTATAATGGCAATTTCTCTATTTTTTCTTTGTTTTTTTGCCTTTTTTCTGTTTTCTTGCCTTCTTTCTATTGCTTATGTTGCTCTCCACAATTTCATACCATATCTATTTCTCATATTCTTCCTAAGGCTCATATTTTCATCAAGTATTGAACATTTGAATTGTTTTTTTCAAAATTTTTGAACTATACTTTTCTCTACGGACATCTAAATTTGAGCTATTTCATAAACAAAAATGCAGCTTTGATACTTAGCTTTTAAATTATCACTTTAGAACAGTTTTCTATAGTGTTTTGACATAATATATTATGCTCGAATATCCACTTGTGTACCACAATGTAAACTGCACTGTCAGTTACTACTCAATCTATCAAATAATATTCTGTTAGATATGCTTTTCTGAAATAAATATTAAAGAGAACTAAAATGCCAATCTGACAATTTATTTTTAAAATGTCCTGCTGAACTGCACTAAAACTCTTCTTACCTACTAGCAACTAACTCTCTTCATATGATCTGTCCTTTTGTTCTTTTGTATATTTTTGTGGAATCTGAAACTTATAAACTAAGTACAGAGCAAAATAAGTGACATGTAGTTAGACTCTATAAAAAGTTCCAGGTTCTACTGAATACTCTTTTCATCGGAATGAGAATTGGAGGGTAGCAGCAGGGACTGCTGTTGAGATGGACTTGAAAATTTAAACGGTATTGGGTCAATACTACTTGTAAAACAATCTATTGAGAGTGCAATCAGATTTCATATGCCCGTACCTCTAAAAAGCTCTTTTTACTCATTTTTTGGATTATAATCTTGTCAAACAGCATTGATATTCAAGTTCTAGATGTTTTTTTTGTGATTGCAAGTATATGTCAACAAGTCCATCAATCCGCGTGTTCTACTTTTCTCGCATTCATTTCTGCTCTAACATAAAATAATTAGAATTACGATAAAAATAATCTGCGTTATTGTTGAATACAAACTTAAAGTCAGAGAAAGGTAAAAGAAGCACTATGGTATCGTTGCTTCAAATGACTGTTGCAGACAATCATTTGTTTCACAAGTACTTTTTGTCCATGTTTTGTTTTGAGTTATTACATACAAATACTTCAATGTACTATTGAACTTTCAGCTAACTCTTATGACACTTCTTTGTTGAGCACATTTTATCAGCTCTTCCTTGTTCAAAACCTGAATTGGTATTGATTGAGTTTATGATTCAGTAGCTGTTTTAGTTTGTCATACCATGTTTAAACCATTCATGAAAAAAAATCTTGCATCAAAATCCAGTACAGAGGTTGAAAAACTTATATGTACAAATAATTTCATACTGCTTACAAAAGACACTGCATGTACACAAGGGATTCGGTATATCTGACTTTCAATCTAGTAAGCAGTGAGTATGCACTTTGCCATTAGTTGTACTTTCAGCAAGTGAACATAAGATAAAAAAATAGAATTTTGAAAATGATTATTTAAAGCACCACGTTTAAATAATACGTTTACATGAAAACTTTAAACAACCTGAAACTCTTCCTCTGCCACAAAAGAATGAACATTTTTCATTAGATATTTAGGATACTAAAGTTCAAAAACTTTTCCGTTGAAATTACTATCGTGTGGCAAGCTGAATCTTATGCAAATGTTATACAACTCAACGAAGGAATTTGTAGAAAGTCTCCAAATATAAATTCAGCATACCCTTTGCTCATAAATCTACAAAATCCATTTGCTCACGTGTACAGCAGGACTGAAAGTCACAAAAACTTGGCCATCAGCAAAATTTGCCTGTCGATTTACTATATTTACTTCTTTTCAAAAATATAAAGCTCCTACTCGAGAATCTTTTTTTAATGTTTGAGTGATTAAGAGTAAAAGTGAAGAAAATCAGCCAATGAGCAAATAACAGATTTAGAGCAGCCAGAAAGCGTACAACGACTAGCTAAATAATTTGTTTTTCATAATCTATGCATGCCACTCTACCTTTTAGAGTTGCCACAGTATTTGCTAAAGATACCTCAACAAGTCAGTATAACTTCAGTCGTAAATGTGAAGTTTTCAATGCAGCAGCATAGAAAACTCAGCCAAAAATTGATCCTAACTTGTTGCTTGAACTGTACAAATCAACAAACTGTCTAGCTCAAGGGTTTACCTCTAGACAGTACTGTACTACTAGTTGATAGCTTGGATATCAGGTTACATCAAGCACTGTTTAGATTTTGAAAAGTAAAAAATTTTGTGTGCAAAATATGAGCTCGGTGATTTGAGCAGGTTTGATCTCAATGTTTACGTTGTTAAAACTATTTAAACTCATTTTGTCTTAAACAATGGTTTTCATGAGAAAAAAAAGCAGCAGAAAGCATCTTTAGAGGCAGACTTCCAGGTAGAGTAGCAAAAGAATCTTTACATATAAACTTAATTTGAACGTGAATATAAGATCATTTCTTATTTGCTCGTAATTTGCACACTAGACTTACACTGGTCAGCATTTGGTTGTATATATAACGTTCTACTTGCCTCTTGCAGCGACATATTGTTAGTTCAGTTTAACCAGCTTGTGCTTTTGAGTTTTATTAGAGCAACATGCATTCCTGTATTTGCATACGGAACTGTATGTTGTGTTAATATAAAAAAGACCACTTGTAGCTGTTTTACAAATATTACAGACTTACCGCAATGCATATAAATCACTGCATACTTTGACTGATGATACTTCAGTATTCTTCCAACTGTATTTGCTAATGAGTCTACTTTTCAACCGCACCATATATAACAGTATAAAGTCGTAGTGGCCCCAGAGTGGCTGAGTATAAATTGTTAAAACAAAAAAGCATTTTGCTGGATCAGTAGTATCACTCAATTCAAATTTATTAACTGGTACTTCTTGAGTAGGCAAGTTTTGATTAGACAGCATGTTGCTTTATTTGTGGCAAAAAGGCAAACTTTATCAAGGATGACATATTATTGCAAGACTTCAGAATCAGACATATTTAGATCCATACTGTGCAGTTCTTCTGCAGGAAGCGGTAAGGCAGTTTTTAACAAAAAGTAAGTACATCTGACAGA